>JARJDX010071023.1:0-24322 GCA_030264735.1 Gymnusa sp. GC000175 | reverse complement strand
TTCACATAAGTTGCACTGTTAAAATTGTCAAAGTGAATGGTAGCATTGGAAATTTTTTTGAAAATTAAAAATACCTGAAAAACAGGTATTTGCGCTCAAAGTGGAGAAAAGTTATTAACTACCATCAAGAAAAAATATATCGGAAAGGGTCAGATTAGGTTAGGTTAGGTTTTTTTGCCCCGGCTTACGATTTTCAAATTTTGGTCACCTTACCCAAAAAGGGTGCCTTAAGGATAAAAGAGTAAACCAAGGAAAAAAATTTTAATAGGTGACATGATGAAAACTTGTAGCAAAGAAATGATGGGTACGTATTACAAAGGTAAAGTTACAATTAACAGTAAGGCTATGGTAAAGATTAGAAACTGGCAAGGTGCTGCAAGGGATCAAAATGTTTAAAGATGATAGTAACTGAAGGATCGATATTAAAATGTAGTACCACCTAAAGAGAGAGAGAGAGAGAAAGAGAGAGAGAGAAAGCAATAACATTTCTCAATCAGTAACAGGTGTTTTCTTTTATTTTGGTTTAGGGTTATATTTCAGCGAAAATTTTGTATTTCATTTTGACGTGTTTTTTTGCTTTGAATTTTTGGAACCCTGGTAAGCGTAAGCATGATTTCGTCAGCTTTTTGTAAAAGCTCCAATATTAAGCAAGCTCGTGCTCTATCAATTTTAAATTACTATTGAATAATATCGTAAAATTTAATTAACTAAAAAGAATGAATCAATTTAAATGTGAAAGTTTGTATCAAATTTTTTTTCATTGATTTTGTAAGTAAATAAAAAGTGATTTTGTTGTAGAAAACTTTTGTGAAGTTGGAGAAGAAATAATCGTTAAAGTCAATTTATTGCAAAACTTAGAAAATATATTTTATTTTTTTGTGTTGGTCATGGAGAGTGATTGCATATATCAAATGTATATTGATCACCTGTTTTAATACTATTTTGGATTAAAATAGTAAACCCCATCTAGTAATCTGCAACGCTTTTAATGATATTCAAAACACGAACCAATAATATTAAATATTCAATCTGCGCATCAGTATTGATTCATTCTCTTAGTACAGTTAATACAATTTCCATAATGATTATATTGTAACTTTTGGCCACCACAAAATAGCCAATTTTTTATAATTAAGGCATTATATGTGTTACAACTATACGTAGCGTAAAACGGATTAAAGGATTAGTTGTCTCATGCCTTCCTAATTGGGCTATGCATGAGCTTCAATTGACTCAATTTAATGCTCTTGCTGCCTTCAAGTTTACGGTTATATGGGATTGCGTCTATGTTTGCACACGCTGTGCACATGTTGTATTGTTTTCTAAAGAACAGAATTGGTTATCCTTAGTAATTATAATTTTATAATTAAGCTCAGTTTTGCACAAGTAACTATTTAAACGCTTTTGAAATTATAATTACCTTCAAAAGCCATATTACTTTACATTGAAAACCATTCAAATTGGCAGACAAAATTTTATTTTAAAATATATTTAGTTTAAAGAATATGTAGAAATTAAATAAATGTTTATAAAAAATTCTTCTAGCTATAAACAACATTAATATCACCTGGGTGAATGGTCACTTAGATATTATTGATTTTGGCAACGATAAGGCAGACTAATTGGCAGGAAAAAACCCAGAAACCACTAATAAAGTAGCTTTGGAACCGCTAGGCAAAATCGATATGCCATCAAAAACGAATAACATTTACTGGTGGACACTAGCTATAGAAGAAGAAAAAACAACTATACTTATCGTAGCTGAGTAGTAAGAAAGAAGAACATAAAGCCAATTTAAATAAAGCTAAAAGTGAGTCAGAGAGTTGGTTATAAAAGAGAAAAATAAGTTTTGGGATAAGAAATGCCATGAATTCGATAATATGATCGGAGACCAGAAATGCACATAAATATGGTGTTTTATACGAAATGTAAAAACATCGCACAGCTTTAAGCACAATACCACCAAACGAGTTTGATAACTTTTTTAAAGACCTATTAACGAAAAAACAGAGGTAAGTCCCAGAGTCAAAATAATCCAAACGTTTACATCGAAGGTGAAGAACTACAACTAGACATGAAGCAAATAATCAAGGCAATAAAATCTGTAAAGAACAACAAATCACCAGGGCCGGGTGCAATATGTGCGGAACTACTTAAAAATGGAACACCAAAATTATTTCGACTGATACAACAAATGTTCGTACTATTTATGACAGGATCTAAAATACCCGAAGAATGGAAATTGGCGTACATATATCCTGTACACAAAAACCGAAAACTGTGCGAAAACTACAGGGAATCTCAGTAACGAGTACGTTTAGTGGACTATATGGCAGAGTTTTACGAGATGTTATAGAAGAAGAATACTTTTACGAAAAAGCCGAAGAACAGAGTGGGTTTCGTGCAGAACGCTCATGGGCACAAACCGTTTTTTCTATTAAACAACTAGTAGAAAAACAACTTGCTATCGGATAAGATATTGACCTAGCTAAAGCTTACTATAACGTTCCAGTAACGAAACTCTGGCAATTAATGAAAGAGATAAATATAACCCACAACCTTATCACTTCTGTAAAAAAGCCACACAAAAATCTTACGCAAAAATAAAACCAGGGCCCCAACTATCTAAAGGGTTTCAAGTTACCAAATGTTTACGCCAAAGATGCTGTATTTCCACCAATCTCTTTAAGATTTATGTAAAAAAAACTCTAGATAAGTGGACAAAAAAAGTGTAGTGGAATGGGATTTGAAATAAATAACCACAGAACGCTCTACACAATGCAATTTGTTGACGACCAAGTGGTTCTCGCACAGACAAAAAATGACCTCGAATATATGACGAGAGAACTGCAAGAATAGTACACCAAATAGGGCCTTAGCATAAACATCAGCAAGACAAAATATTTGTGCATTGGAGGACCTAATGAAGATCTAGCTTTAGAAAACGAATAAATACTTGATAAATGTGATGAATCCAAATATCTCGGAAGGATATTCACGAATGACAGCAGAGATAAACGACACATACAAAGCCGTACCACCCAGGCTATAAAAGTTAAATGCTTAAATGGTATCTTTTGGTTAAAAAATACATCCAGAGAACGGAAAAAACTTATCTTCAATTTGAATGGTAAAAAGCACACTGACCTATTTAGCGGATATATGGAACATGAATGAAGCAGACAAACGCAAAGTCAATGCAGTAGAAATTAATGCACTTCGAAGATCTGCTGGTATATCTCGACTTAAAAGAAAAACGAACGTAGAAATCAGATTCATTATGAAAGTAAAAGACGAAGAGAGTGTACAACAATAAATATGACGTAAGCAACTCACCTGGTACGGACACGTCAAACGAGGGACGATAATAGACTCCCAAGAATCATAATGGGCTGGACCCCTCACGGCAGACGAAAGAGAGGAGGCCAAGGGCTACATGGATAACCGCGATTAAGAAGTCCATAAGTAATGAATCTCGGAGAGGGGGCATGGATGGGTAGATGCAAATGGAGAAGGAATATCGGAAGACGTCGACAGACGTATTGATACCATCTTTTAATTTCTTTTAGTACAAGCATGAGGTTTGTTTTAACATATCACCCTTCTCGTCCAAAATTGTATGACAAAATAACTAATTTCCTCAATAAAAAACTTGTTTTGCTAGGGTCAGGTAAGCCATACAAATTCTTTCCTTCCTTCTTTCAACACACCTGACCACATAAGACCTAATTAAAAGGCCCGTTACAAGTGCATTATTAAAAAGTGCATAAAGAAAACTAAATAAAAAAAGCAATACAAAACTGAATTTTTTTAATAAATGTATTTTATATATAAAGTTGCATTTATTTCAGACGTAGGATGTTATACAAAACAACACTTTTTAACGTTGTAGTAAAGAGTTTCTTTTCATTTTTTTAGCTATATAATGACATTTTTAATGTATCTTCTTTCTAAACTATTACATTCTTATTAAAAAAGGAGCAGCACCATTTTAAATATTTACTTGAATTTTATTTATTCTGCTCCTTTCCTGCAGTTGCTTTCAAAGCAGAAACTTTAAACAAAATTGCTACTTACCCTGTTATATTAAATGCCATCGCATCATTATTTTAAATGTAAGCAGCTTATATATAAATATATTTGCTTTATTACGTAAGAACTTATTAAGAAATATTACGTATTTTTAAGTAAATTGTCAACACTTATGATTTGGATGCATGGAACTATGCTTTAATTAAAATAAAATATCACTTTATTATTGTAGGTGACGCTGTAATCGTAGTAAAAACAAATCTTGTGATGATTTTTTTCTAGGATTACAGCGCCACCTACGATGATTACAAAAAAGTGTTTCGTGTAAGTCATTTGTTTTCACAATCTAAATCTGTAATAAAAAGTAAAAGATCGATATTGGAAATTTTAATTATATTAATTTTAATTAGTAAATGTTTAATTTCTAATTATAAAGTTAAGTTTTAAATTAATTATGTTCTAAAATTTTGTTTTAACACAGTGGTTTTATATTCAAATATTTGCTTTAAAATATTATTTTATTTTTTAAAAGAGTTTGAAAGTAAATTCCATTGTAATAATAATGAAAAATAAATTCCGCTTGGTATATTGTGTGGCTGAAACGAATCTCTTTAATGACCTGAAAACAGATTTAAAATCAGTTGCAATATTTCTAAGCTGCAATCCAAACACTGAAAAAAATTTATGCTTCGAAGTGGAAAATCAGATTTTACTTTTTTAATTAAAATTTAATTTATTGTCTTTAATTAAATAATTAATAAAAATTTAAATTTAGTGTTTCCTATTACAAGAGTTGATTAAATAAAAATTAACTCTTGTAAGGTGCTAGGTAATCTGTTATATGAGGTAGAGGTATGGAAAACAGGTATGAAAAAGCTAGACGGATTTTAAATGTCGGACGTATTTTAAAAATTTTATGCACTTTACACAGTTGTTGAACAATAAGCCCTGGTCAAAACCCCACAGTCATTTATCTCAAGACTATAACTCCTAGGCAAAAGAACAGAATTTTATAAACTTCCTAGAAGGGCCGAAAATGTGCCTATGCATTCCTTGGATTGTAATTTAAACCCGATCATATTCGAAATATCGGTATTAAGTGGAATACAACGTTATAAAAAAATATAAAACAATAGGCACAAAATTTCCACACAAACGATAATTCAAACAAAGTAACACACAAAATATCTGAAAGCTTTAAAGTTTTGCAAAATAAATTTAAACAAACTCAATAAATATAAAGAAGAGTATGTGAAGAGATGGGTATACAACTCAACGAGTACGACTGTATACACTCCACTTTGTAGAAGACCAAGTGGTTGTGGTGCAAGACGACGATCTGAAGTTTATGACTAGAGGATTGTTTGTAGATAACGCGTAATGGGGTCTATTATCAAACTACAATTAAATAAAATATTTATGTTTAAGAAATGAACCAAGAGAACTCTGGGTTAATGATGATGAAATTATCTGTTTGCAACGAATACGTATATCTATGGCCATGTAAAGGAAATAAAGAGCGAAGGGCTTTGTAAATAAGTAATTAATTGGATACCAATGGAGGAAGAGGAGACGAACAAAAATAATATGAATAAGCGGAGTACTATGTCAGAGCGGAATCTCCAACCAGGAGACTGGGAAGATCGGAAGAGGTGGAAATTAGGAACAGGAAGGAGAAAAACGCTATGGAACCAAATATTTATACATTTTACTCATAAATTAATTTTTTTTTGTAATCAAGTTTGTAATTACAATATATTCACTTAATTGCATGCCCCTAAACTTGGTAATTACTTGGTTTTGACGCAATCTTGGAAAAATAATTTTTTGGAAAACTACAAGCAAAAAATGCAGTATTTTTACAAATAATAAAATTAAATTGCTATTGTTTTATTTATTCCTAATTAATTATGTACTATTGATTATACGACTTTTATATTTAGTGTCTCTAAGGACACATAAAATTTTAAATGATTTTTTTATTTTAATGAAATAGCAATTTAATTATGTCGTACATAAAACGAAACCTAATTTGGAAGAGTATATAATAATTTATTAGAAGCTCTTTTTCGAAGCCATTTAGAAAATTGTATGATAATCACCTTAAGTTCTTATTCCAATAAATTATTTGTACGGATCAAACTGTCTATTTCTAAATAATTATTTTATTTTATTTATTCTAAATATATTTTTTTTTAATTTAAAATTAATTTTGTTTGAAATATTGTTTTAATAAAGTGCTAATATTTATGTTAAAAACTTTAAGAGAATTGGGGTTATACATATTTTAGAGCTAAAATTTGTGAATTGTTAAACAAACTTTATAATTTTAATATAAAAGTGAAAAGTTTTTTGCGTTGAATGTGTTTAAATTTTGTATGTTAGTTAATGTTTAAAGTTTACGAGCAGCACTTGTAAAATGGCATGTAAATGCATGTAAATTTAAAATTATTTTGTACGAGCCTTTATAACCGCATAACATTCTAATGGCATAGTTTAAATACTTCGGTTTTCCTAAAACAATTAAATTGTATTGAATTATTGTTCACGCCAAATTAACAATAATTTATTTTTAGTGGTAAATGTGATTAATATTTGCAAATTTTATAAACATTATTTATTATCTATTAAACGGAACATGCGATCAAACCTATGCGAATTAAGCAAAAATCATAAATACAGTCTTCACAAAGGTGCTTTTGGAGTTCGGGGAAATGACTGACTCGAATGCGAATCCCAGGAAGCAATTCCAAGAATGACACGCGACATCTATAATGTCAACCTTCTCCAGGTGATTTCTATAAGTAACCAGATCCTAGGGTCTAGTCTAGAGAAATTAACGGGCTGGATCTATAGAAGTAAACCTTGATTAAACATCCGTAATCCTAGGTGTAACGCCATAAAGTGCCAAGGGATGAATGACCAGACGTTGTAGGGTCACAGACGGTGGCGTTCAGATACGTGGCGACTTTGGGAGTACTATGCCATACTGCAAAACGGGAGCTCTGCTGCTGCTACAGATATTCCTACTACCCAACCCGTAGGCGTGTAAATATTGACAGAGGGCTAAATGCACACACCAAAGGACACCTTCAGGACCTATCGCACAAACTCATACGCTCGTTAAATAGCAATGCTCACCTGGGGAGTAAACCTGTACTTACTGGCAGGCGGAATAGAAACGCCGAACAGAATCTTTATCGAAGGCAAAACCCAGATTGATGAATAATGAATCCACCTACAGTGGAGCTCTGTGGGCGATTACAATGGTTCTTATCGCAAAAAGCCCCCCATACAATATTCTCAAGAAAGACCAGAAAAAGACTGGAAGTCAGAGCACGGAATTACACCCCAATTTAGCAATAACTACCTTAAAAGTGGGGAAAAAGCTATTCTGGCAACAGAGAATGCCAGGGGCATAGAAACAAGCTGGAGTACTCTTTATACCTAAACTTGGGCCCAACGATTATGGTCAGGCCATACATACAAGTAATAAGTCATACAAATAATAAGTCTATCCCTTATGCAAAACAGCTCCTCAGCAATTAGTGGGAACAAATAAGCTTGCGTGTAAATACAAGGAGAATACTATTGGTAGCTTCCTTGACAGAAAAGAGACGTTCAATAATAAAGCCTTTTTACCAATTTAGCAATAGCTACCTTGAAAAGGGGATAAGAGCTAATCTGGCAACAGAGCATGCTTAAAGCATAGAAACAAGCAGGAGTAGTTATTATACCAAAACCTGGGCGCAACGATTATGGTCAGGCCAAGAAATACAGACATTATGTCTTTTTCTCATGCAAAACAGCTCTTCAGCAATTAGTGGGAACAAATGAGCTTGCGTGTAAACACAAGGACAATAGCTTCCTTTACAGAGAAGAGAGGTTCAATAACACAGCCTTTAATAAAATAACAGCTTCTAATGAGAAACACGGCATCGATAATAAATCAACAAGCTGATAATTCATGCAAGTATTAGTTGCTAAGGGCATACATAAAGGTCTGATTTTGCCTGAGCCTCATGCACAACAGCTCTTCGGCAGTTAGTGAGAACAAATAAGCTTGCGTGTAAACACAAGGAGAATACGATTGGTAGCTTCCTTGACAGAGAAGAGACGTTCGATAATGCAGCCTTTTTACAAATTTAGCAATAGCTACCTTGAAAAGGGGACAAGAGCTAATCTGGCAACAGAGCATGCCAAAGGCATGGAAACAAGCAGGAGTAGTTTTTATACCAAAACCTGGGCGCAACGATTATGGTCAGGCTAAGAAATACAGATAATACGTCTATTTCTCATGCAAAACAGCTCTCCAGCAATTAGTGGGAACAAATGAGCTTGCGTGTAAACACAAGGACAATAGCTTCCTTCACAGAGAAGAGAGGTTCAATAACACAGCCTTTAATAAAATAACAGCTTCTAATGAGAAACATGGCATCAATATTAATTAACAAGCTGATAATTTATGCATATATTAGTTGCTAAGGGCATATATACAGGTCTGATTTTGCCCTTACTGTAAGTATTGGTAGTGGATAGCCTAATGTAATTTAATAACAAAGGATTTTACACCTAAACAAAGATACTCTAATGGCACAGTAATGCCCATCAAGGGGAACATCTTAGAACAGTCTTAAAATTTACAAGTTCCGAGGATCATAAAAAATGGTGCAAGAAAGCTGGCCTGAGCGCAAACCCAGCTTCTATTTACTTAAAAAACATTTCTTTAAAGATTCAGAGCTCCGTACATATTTGGAACGAAACTGCTATTTGGAAAGCAAGCTGAGTACCTAGGTATTAATAATCAAGGTACATTTATTGTAAAAAGCTGTGGTATAAACCCTAATAACATAAGGCTTAAAATCAAATACGGCATAGCTGGCAGGAAACTAGATAGAGGGCTATCAAAAGTACTCCTGCAAGAACTGCATTCACTTCGTTTATATATTAAAGTACAGCCTGCGTTCAGAGCTTTGAAACTGGAAAATACACACACCAGCATAATAAACAAGATAAAAGATCCCACACTGGACCAGGACAGGGAATATTCACCAATGAAACGTATGTTTGACAAGCCCTACAAAACCCAGGATAACTGGGAGAAAGGGAAAGGGCAGAAGAACTTTCTTTTACTCAGAGACATTTGGACGTCTTAAAAAGTATAGGAGCTGCAGTTGTGGTAGACCTTTTGAGGCATAAAAAATTTGTCACAATTTGACATAACAACACAATACTACAAGCTAAAATCCATGCAATAAATGAATGCGTATGTGACAACATTTGAAGGAACTTCGTGGGTAGGCATATTTAAATACTCAGACGCAGCAAATTCGCACTAGCCTTACTAAACAGGTACGAAATTATTTCAAACAAATTTGGCAACAAAAACCAAGAGAGTAACTTTAGTGTGGGTACCAGAATACAAGGACATTCTAACAATGAAGTAACGATACCAGGTCGATGGTAGGTATTAGCAAAATCAGCGTAAAAATTAAAATAAATGAGTTAATTAAAGTAAACTACTAAAGTTGATGGCAAAAAATCGTTACAAACTAACTAGCTGACCCATTCACGGTCGTTCCAAATCGAGTGGCTTGGCGCGACATTACTCCAATGGAGTGACGGAGTGACCAAGAAAATAATAGTAAAAGGAGGGGTTATTTAAGATCGTTCCATTTAGTCCATTATATTACCTTTTACTATTATTATCTTGGTCACACCTTCACTCCATTAGAGTGATGTGGCGCCACGCCGCTCCATTTAAAACGAACGTCAATGTCCAGCTAAAGACTGAGTAGAAATAATATTAGGATAGTAATAGGACTAATAACTACCATAGACTCATAGATTACCTGCATAAAATAGCAATCATTAAAAATAAGGATAAGATCATGTATAGACTCTGTAATAAAGAGGTAGAAACTGACTCTTACATTATCTTCGAATATAAAGCATTAAACCAAAAAAAAGAAGGACTTAACATGTCAGAGGAATATAAGGTCATTGAGAAGGCACTTTTGGACAGATTACTAAGGCTAACAGAAAACTTAGTTCACTACACCTGAATAATCTTGAGCGGCGATTCACAAAAAGCCAACAGGCAAAAAATCTGAACCACCACTTGGAAAAAATAAAAAAAAGGTGCTGTTGCAATCTTACACTTAAAATCTGGTTTATAGCCAATTTTTTAATATAATAAACAAAAAATTGTCGACGCCGAGACATATGGTGTGATAAAATGTGACAAAATTAAATTAACGAATAAAAGAGACTATAAAAGCTAAAATTATTAAAACATTAAACGTTTCACATTTTTACAATAATAGTGGATAAAGGTTAAAAGTTTGGAATAACATTAATTTGTTGGAAAATAAAATATTATTCACAAAATTTATTTTTATAATCAATTGCAGAAATGAGTAGCCATTTCTTAAACTTTCTTTGTTTGACGCTACATTTTACACATTCAGTTGGAATGCAACAAAAGCAGTCTTTAGGTTATGAATCGCAAATTCTGTCAACTGCAGGCTCCACTTGAATAAAAGACAAATAGAAATTCTATCATTGAATTTTCAACAGAAGATATCCACAACATTTAGTACTATTTAAATTTAAAACACTTCCTTGTTGGTAAGGTTTTGTTAATTTATACTTTAATAAAATTACGTTTAAAAAATCTGATTATAATAAATTAATTTTAAATTATAAGCATCAATGTTAAAGTTATAATCGCATTAAGCAAAGCTTAAAATAACGAAAATGTTTTTATACTACCTAATAGGGTTTTATTTGTAACTAGAAAGTGTGAAAGTTAAATTACATTATGGGTAATCCAACTGGAAATTGATTCTAATCCAAATAGATCATGTGTTTTGGACATTTTCATTTAAATTGGTTGATTGAAGACAAGATTTATCGAAATTTCTCTCCCTATTTACATTTAACAAAAATGGCTTTAAAAAACGTTCCTTATTTTATTAATTTATAAAAACTTTAAGAAATCGATCATATAAAAAGTCAAACTTTTTCAAGGAATGAAAAATCATTATGGAATCAAAGTTGAGAATGATGTTTGCAAACACGTCTAGCCTTATCCTTGCTGACAAAGCGTTTGTTAAATTCTGTCACGCTTAGCAAAAAATTAAATAAATCGAGTGGAGGAATTTATTTAATAGCTTTGAAAATTCTTTACACCGGAAACACATATGCAGCGCAAAAGCCTCAAATAAGCCTTTAACTATAAACATCAAAGCCATTTACCTCTTCACAACCACTTCAAAAATATTCTCATCATGACCACAAATACTGACTCAATGACTCTAGTCTAACCAATCATTTACGCTAATTTAAATGAAATGAATTACATATTGAACTAAAATTTAACGTTATAACTTTAAAAATCTAAATTTGTTAAAGTTAATTACTAATTTCAACTTTTTTGAATGCCGATGATCATTTTTTTTGCAATTTTGTAAAATATTATTTTTAATATTTTTTCCTTAACAAGTAAAGCTTGAATTTAATCTTAATAAAATGATTTTAATTTTATAAATCATTAAACAAAATTTTAATTTGTTTAAGATTTAGAACTGTGCAATAGTTAATTCTGCATGAAGATCGTTAAAATAAATCCATGCTCTTAACTCTAGACGTTAATATTATGAAGCATATCAAGCATACACTGTGATCAATTTAATTTTCTCCATAATTTTATTGACGTTTTAATTAAAATGAGGCTTTTCAAATAAATTAATCAAGATGTTTATTAACATAATTATGCAAGCTTTTATTACTTTAAAATTAATGTGGTAGAAATTAATAAGGAATAAAATGACGTATTATGCAAAACCGTTTCCGAAATATCATCCTGTTTGTCTGAAGCTGCAGCAAAGTCAATCTAATATTCTATGAGGAACGTAAAGGATTCAATTAACTCTGGCGTGCTTTAAGTAAATATTATTATCGCCACTAAAAATACACTTTTATAAAGATATGACGTGTTTAATTAAGTAAGCTATAAATATTGATGTTAAATTCAAAGCCTTTTTGAGCCTTTAAGTTGTTTTATTATTATATAATAAATTAATTATGAATTAAAAATTTGATTTTTTAAATTTTTTTCTAACTTAATCTAACTTAATGATTTTTGCAATATCTGACTAGCAACGAAATTATACTTTACTTGTTTAACAAATGTCCGCCTTTACAAATTTAACCATTATCAACGGCGAGTTAATATGCGCAAAGTACTCGATGCATAAATTTATGTTTTTTTTTAAATTTATTTATTTACAGTTAGGTTAGAAAAATCAGTAATATAAGGCACGCTGATGACACTTTAATCATTACCGCAAACCAAGATCAGATTAAAACGATTATGAAACGTCTGAAGGAGGCCAGCAAAAGGTCTGGGTTCTATTTTAATAGGGGTAAAACTACTAGTACTAATCGTTGCTAGAGCAGTGAATAACTTTCCATTCGAAAAGCTTCTACTTTTAAAGTTGTGGTGGTTTTAATTATCTCGGTCTCCGAATAAAAAAGTTGTAACAAACACATTCAAAGAAGATTGACTATTGCCCGACCAACTTCTACAAAGCTAGTAAAAATATGGAAAGATACTCAACTAACGCAACAAATGCAACAAAGCTTAAGTTAGTTAACGCATAAATATTTTCAACACGTCCAAAAGCCTCATAAATATGGCTATGTCCAAAGCATAATGTGGGGTTACTATCGCATTTTAAGAGTCTTGTGGACAGAACCCCGAACAAATGCCATGATTACCACAGTTAAAGATAGCGATCCAGCTGCTAGGATATTTTCAATATTTTAAATACTTTGCTAGAAAAATTGGTTTAATAAAGAAGCTAATCATTCATGCGAAAATAGTAGGAAGAAAGCCGCAAAGATGGTCACCAAGCCACTGAATCAATCAAACCTTGATGGCCCGAGTACAAGTAGCCAAACAATGAGCTTAGATAAACGTCCAAAAGCCTCATAAACATGGCTATGCCCAAATAAAGTAAAATGTGGGGTTACTATTATCTTTTCTTGGACAGAACATCGAAAAAATGCCTCGATACTACCACAGTTAAAGATAAAAATCTAAGTGCTAAGATATTTTCAATATTTTAAATACTTTGATAGAAGAATTGGTTCTATGGAGGATATAATCACCAAAGGAAAAATAGCAGAAAGAAAGCCGCAAAGATTGTCACCAAGCCGCTGAATCGATCAAACCAGGAGCCTTAATGGCCCGAGTACAAGTAGCCAAACAATGGGCTTAAGATAAACGTCCAAAAGCCTCAGAAACATGGCTATGTCCAAAGCATAAAGTAAAATGTGTGGTTACTATTGTATTTTAAGATTCTTGTGGACAGAATATGAAACAAATGCCTCGATACTACCACAATTAAAGATAAAAATCCAACTACCAAGATATTTACAAAATTTTTAATACCTAGCTAAAAGAATTTGTTCTAAGGAGAAGCTAATCATTAAAGGAAAAATAGTACGAAGAAAACCGCAAAGATGGTTACCAAGCCGCTGCATCGACAAACCAGGTGCCTTGTTGGCCCGAGTACAAGTAGCCTCAGAAACATGGCTATGTTCAAAGCATAAAGTAAAATGTGTGGTTACTATTTTATTTTAAGATTCTTGTGGACAGAATATCAAACAAAGGCCTCGATACTACTACAGTTTAAGATAAAGATCTAACTGCTAAGATATCTTCAATATTTTAAATACTTTGCTAGAAAAATTTGTTTTTTGGAGAAGCTTATAATCAAAGGAAAAATAGCAGGAAGAAAGCTGCAAAGATGGTCATCAAGCCGCTGTATCGGTCAAACCAGAAACCTTAATGGCCTGAGTAAAAGTAGCCAGACAATGGACTTAAGATAAACGTCCAAAAACCTCAAAAACATGGCCATGTCCAAAGCATAAAGTAAAATTTGGGCGTACTATTATATTGTAAGATTATCGTGGACAGAAGATCGAAAAAATGCCTCGATACCACTACAGTTAAAGATCCAACTGCTAAGATATCTTTAATATTGCTTAAAGAAACGGGAAATTAGAAGGAAGAAAACCGCAAAGATGGTCACGAAGCCGCTGAATCGATTAAACCAGGAGCCTTGATGGTCCAAGTACAAGTGGCCAAACAATAGGCTTAAGATTAACGGGCTTATGATATGACATATGAATGTGCCATCACATGTATGAACAGAGGGGAATATCGGACATATAGTGCACAACAAAAATTATAGTATTTTAGATTAATAAACGAAGGACGCATTAAATATAAAAAATAAATTAAAAGAAGATTACATTTATAATAATGTTTATTCGAAACTGGACGCCAGCGTTGGGTAATTGTTTTCTAGTTCCGATTTTTGACCACGGCGTGTTAAAGCAATTTGATTTAAAGAAATCATATCTTTAGTATTAAAAGTGTACCAGAAGAAGAAAAAACTGCGTTTTATAATATTACCAGGTTGGTAAACAGTTAAAAAATCCATTTATTTATTTTAAGTATTTTGCAAATTTTGATTCATATATCAACCATACAACATATTTAATTTTTTTTTTTTTTTGATTTTTGCATAAAGAATTTAAAAATGAATATTTTCTGTCAATTTTGTTCAATATATAAAATTATTGAAGGCAATATATTTTTTTGCATACATATCTTAAAATTGTAGATTTACTCTATAGTCTACAGTCTACAGTGTAGACTCTACTGTATAAAATTTAAAATTAAACCTTTATTTTTGTCCTTGATATCCTTGTACCTAGTAAGATAGAACAGATAGCCCTAGTATAATAAATGTGGGTTGTACTTACAAAAAGTTTTTTGTTATTATAGAGCCAAAAATTATCCAAAAATAAGGTGCCAACAAACTATATACCCGATATAATTGGAAATTTTTATTTTTTACTTTCTTAATAAATTCATTATTTTTTTTACGCCATTTTACTTATTATTACATACCTGCGTCTAAAATAAGGTCGTAACCATGCTAATGATCGCCAATGTCCTAGGAAAGCAAGGCTATTGAGAATGGTAAAGAAGAAGACGAAGACAATTCTTTTTTTAAGATTAAATATTGCTTAATTAACTAAATGGTTATAACTGCATTTTTTTTTTGTAGAAAAGCTAAAATATTAATTATCGAGGTTCAAATATAAACCTCGCTTTATGTGCCTATCATCTTATAGGCTGATCTATAGAGTAAAAAAAATTATGTAACTTATACAGTCCCTGGTCCTGAACCTAACACTGATAATTAGTGGTAAGAAAATCCGAAGAACACTTTATAATATCCTGATTAAATACTTAAGTTACCCCAATAACACATATTTTAAAGTAGATTGACGATGTATTAATTATATACTTACATTTTTAAGCAGTTAGTCTTACCTGAAACAAAAACAAAATATTTATTAATCAAAAAAAATATGGTGAAATTTTTTTTTTTAAATATTTAAAAATATTACTAAAATTTAGTAAAATTTAGGGACATTTCTTTAAGATGAAAACTAAGTAACTATCAACCAAAAAGTCTTTTAAATGTAGATAGTTTACTTTTAGTTTAATTGCATTCCTAATGTGGGACTGCAGTTACAATGAGAGTAACAACGCAGGTGTTACGTTACAGTCACAATTAACAGATTTTAAGGTGACTTTCAAAACACCCAGTAGCAAGGCGAAAATAAATCCAGAGCGTTTAACTAACCTGGATTTAAATCGAAATCCTGGCATGCCAATTATGCTACTTAGAAAAACAATACCAATTTTATTGTTACATAAGTCTCGTATTAAGTAACTAGTCATCGATTTAATTAACGATGCCTCCACAAAAAATTGACATGTACTGAACTCACGTTATTATTTTTACAATTGTGCAGTTTTTACGTTTCTTTTTTTAATAATAATAATAATAATAAATTTGTCTTTAGATGTTAATTAAGTAACGGCGCTATTATTAAACAATATTAATCTTTAAGTTTTTAGTCCTTGCCACTAAATAATGTGTAAAATGTACGGGAAAAGAAACTAGAAAGATATCTGCAATGCATAGTAGAAACCTTTCAAGTTCCAATTATATTTATCGCAGAATTCTTGGGCTTTTCGCCGTTTTATAGAAAAAGTCCGGTAAAATAAATTAAAAAAAACCTCAAATTAAACCAGAACGAAGAAGAAGCTTTTCCAGGTAATATTATTTCCAGCAAGTTTGTTTTATCTCATCACACATAATATATTTCAATTACTGTCAATTATAAAAAGTTTGTGTTTTAAATTTTTCATTTGATAAATTTTGTGCACGTATTCTAATTGATAAATGTCCTGAATAAAGTTATTTATACTATCAATGCATTTAAACTACTAGTTAGTTGCTTTATGTATTGGGATTTTATGCCTATTTGACAGGCTAGCTAGCGAGAATATTCTACTGCATAAATTATAAATGTACTTAATAAATGCTCATAGCTTACTTGGGTAGTTCATTGCCTACTATACTAAGCTTAACATCACAGGTCTAAGCCCGGAAGTAACCATCGGAATTTTACGAGTATTTTCGACCGAATATTTTTAAAAACGGCTTGTACCCACATTGCGCCTAATACACGAATACAAAATTTCAGCCCAATCAAAGGCATTTTAAAAATTACGTTTAAAATACCCGGCGCATTCACCAAAATGCATATTCAAATCTTGTTTTTTTGAGAAAACAATAAGAGATTTTAAAAAACTGTTTTTACACATTTAAAGCCCATGGAAGATTTAACATAATACCAAATTTTAGCCCAATCGAAGAGATGACGAAAATTGAAAAAATTTTGGCACAAAAAAGTCAAATATATAGTTTTAAAAAAATGTTACTATATTCGTATTCTGCATCTTTTTGAGAATTAACACCACCTCTCAGTTTCAAAAAATTTTTAATTTTGGGGGTAAAAATTTCTATTACGGGAAAACGGGTGATAATTTTAAAAAACGGGTCACATCCCTGTAAAGCCCGTTAGGCCTAGTATTTGAATACTAAATTTTAGCCCAATCAGAAACATTTTAAAAATTACGTTAAACAATGCCCAGCGCATTCACCAAAATGCATCTTTAAATATTGTTGTTATTTTCACCCTCTTAAAGCTCATGAAAAATACAACATATAACCAAAATTTCAGAGACATATGTAGATTTAAAACGGGTGGACAACGACTAGTTGTTGTGTTCAAATTCACGATCATAAGACCTTTTTAAGTGAAATCCATGACAAAAAAGAAAAAGGGCAAGAACTAGAAGATTAAGAAATGAAGGTACCTATATACTAAGCAAAGAAAATTCATTGCATAAAACTAGAAATCGTCACGAATATTGAAAATATACGGGGATTTAAGTGAAGTGAAGCTGAATATAAGCAAAGCAATTTAAGGCCTTCCCAGCCCTTAAAAAGGTTTAGAAAAAATATGAATTAATATGTACTGTGGTATTACTAATAAAATTGTAAAAATTAATTAATTTAAAATAAATTTTACTCTAATTTTTTTATAATACGCAAAAATTCTTGACCTCATAAATTGATGAGGTTTTCTTTACTTTTTTTATAAAGCCATAGTTTAAAAAAGCACTTAAAACCACGATTTTTACATTAATAAAACCCCTTTTATAATTTTACGATTTCATAGCAGAAAAACTCCATATAAATATAAAAATGAAATTTTATGTAAAAGCTTTAAAACCATGAATACTTAATTATTTCTAATTTGAAAAAAGTTATCATTAGCACATTTTAACAATTAAAACAAAATGTTAGTACATATTTTTTGACATCTGTATAAAAGTTACAACAATAAAAAACATCTGCTCGTTTCTCTTGTGTGTGATTGTTTTTTTTTAATTACATGTTTGCATAAAAATGATATAAAGAAGAGTAAAATTTCCTGAAAATTGCGAGAGTGAGTTTCCAATGTAAATGAAAACTTCAAACCCTTATGTGACCTAAAATATTTCCACAGTTATATAAATTAAATTTTATGAAAAACAAATTTAAATTTAATATTTCTAACAAAAAAAAATACAAAAAAAAATATCCTTTCAACCAATTTTAAATTATTAATTGATTAAGCAGAGTGGCCGAGTGGTAAAACGCAGGACTCGCATACTTGGGAACCTGGGTTTAAATCCGGCTCAATTGATAACTCCAGATTTAAAATTTCTCTATGCGAATGGTCACCTTAAAACTCGTTGGTACTGTTTATTACTTTACCACATTAAGAACGTAAAAATTAGGCTAACAGTAAATTCTGTCTACACCTGATAGCAATAGCTCCCGCTCAAAAGCGGGTCGGTTTATTGAATTATTTTAATTTTTGTAAAATAATAAACAAAAAACAGCTATTTTTAGTAGTTAATACATTTGCTATTTTTAAAACTTGCAGTGAAGTATTAAACTTCTCAAGACAAAAGACTTGTACCATATAGATGAAAAACTTTGGGTGGCGATATACAATAAGTAAACATTGTTTGGCACGCAAAAAAATCTAAACCACCACTTACAGAAAAAAAGAACTTCTCAATCAGCAGGTCTTTACTATCATCTGTCGGAAGATCTGATGAATATTTAATGGTGAAAATTAATAATTTATAATTGACTTAACACAAGTCAGATTATTCGATTAATTAAAAATTTCCATTTCAATTGAAAATTATACGGGTTGTGAATAAAGCTTTAAATTTCCATGGTGACTAAATAGTTTCAATGGACATAATATACACAATATGGAGACTTGAATATCTGGGCAAATTTAATCAGTAAAATACATGCAATTTATCCGGATCTATACTGATATAATATGAATTAGTAAATTAACCCTAATGCTAATGACAGTTTAAATAGTCTTTAGTAATACTAAGCAATGTCCCTATCTCATTTAAATATTATACGTGAAAATTTATTTGATAAAAGGGATAATTAGATAGTTATTTAGTTGTGGATTTATTATCTTCTGGAATTAATATTAACAAAAATATTAACAAATATGCATCTCTAAAAAAAATGCAATTTGTTTTTTTTTTTTTATTAAAAAAAAATTCAAAGTTGTTTAGGTTAAAACTAACAAAGCAGATTTAAAATCCAAAAATTTAAAAAAAAAAAAATTTTGATGGATGTAAAAGTAGGAAATTTTTCGTCGAGAGGAAGGCGAGACAAAGAAAAATTGCCGTCTTTTCATTCTCAACCCAATAACCTTCGAAGAGCTCATTTTTTAGCCAGAAATTTTTTTCAGGCCTCGTAAATAGAAAATCCTGGAGTTTAGAATTTGAAAAACGGCGAATGCAAAGAAAAGGCTCTGGCACAAGAAAAACGCCAAGAATACCTAAAATATCGAAACAACGAAACACCAAAAAAATTTAAAGTTGTTAAGGTTAAAGCTAACAAAGCAGATTTAAAATCCAAACATTTTTGAAAAAAACAAAATTTTGGAGAACGCACATTACTTTTGTAACCTTTTTTGCCATTTTTTACGCCCTAATGATCAAAAGTGAAAGTAAGCAATATTTCGTCGTGAGGAAGCCGAGACAAAGTAAAATGGCCGTATCTTTTAATTCTCAACCAAATTAAACTTCGAAAAGCTCATTTTTTAGCCAATTTATTTTTCAGGCCTTGTAAATGGAAAATCCTGAAGTTTTGAATCTGAGAAACGGCAAATGCAAAGAAAAGAGTCTTGCACAAGAGAAACGCCAAGAATACCTAAGTATCGAAACAACAAAAGACCAAATAAAATCCAAAGTTGTTTAGGTTAAAGCTAACAAAACGGATTTAAAATCTAAAAATTTTTGAAAAAAAGAAAATTTTGGAGAACGCAGTTTACTTTTGTAACCTTTATTACCATTTTTTACGCCCTAATGATCAAAAGTAAAAGTAAGAAATTTTTTGTCGTGAGGAAGTAAAATGGCCGTATCTTTTAATTCTTAACCAAATTAAACTTCAAAGAGCTTATTTTTTAGCCATTTTTTTCAGACCTTGTAAATAGAATATCCTGGAGTTTTGAATCTAAAAAACGGCCAAAGCAAAAAAAAAAGTCTTGCACAAGAGAAACGCCAACAATACCTAAAATATCAAAGCCACAAAACACCAAAAGAAATCTATAACAAAACTATCAAATGGCAACTTCGAAAGGTATGGAGCGCAAAAAAAAAATCGGGATAGTGTTGCAAATATATACAAAGCCCGTTAAAAATACATACAGATTGACTCTTATTAAAAAACAATGGGTGACGTACATATGTGAACAAGTTGTTCCATATAGAAAGTAAAACATTTAACCACGTACCTAATATCAAGAAACAAGTAGGAGAAACTACTGAACAAATCAACGAAGCTACTAAATGGCTAATGAACAGTAAAACTCCGAGGGCGGATAACATCCCCAATAAATTATTATAGCACGGTGGCCATACTCTAAGTGGTAAAATATTTAGCCTAATCCAAAAATACTAAATAACGCCTTTATACCAACAAAATGGCGGACAAATAATATATAATATATACCCTCACTATTTTTGAAAAAGGCAAGAAGAATCACCCCGCTAACTACAGAACAATAACTTTACTACATTTACTCCTCAAAGTCCTTGCTAATCTAATTGGGGCGGACAATCAAAAAGAATAAACACCTTCGAATAACAAAAGGGATATAGAAAAATTAAGTGAAATTTTCATCGTACGACAAATAGCTGAAAAGAACAGCATAAACCGGCTTTTATGTGTTTTATTAACTAAATCAAGGCGTTTGGATTTAATTAAATTAAAAATATTAAGTAAAAATGCGGTCCATATAAACATTATTTAATTGATGAGAGATTTAAATAAACACAATAAGACAAAGATAAAATAGGGGATTACCAAAAGATTTACCAATAACCGCAGTTATTCGACAAAGTGACAGTATGAGCCCACTACTACTCAACTTAATAACGGATAAAATTATCTTGGCATTAAGCCTCTTTTTTGCCTATAATGCTGGCAACTTACATTACAGGTGGACCTACAGTTTAACGTGAATTTCGAACTAATGGAGTTACATGTCCTCTTATCTAACTTCGAACCAGAGATTATTAGCCATGATACTTCACGCTAGCAATACTGATCAGTATTGAGAATTTATAAGTTTTTATTGCTCTGGGTTGCAAACCTACAATCATGAGCTCAGCAGTCTGATGCCTACACTACTGGGCGACACTGCCTTTTTAAAGCAGATATTAATAATCAAGGATTTATTTTTAAATAAATTTAAAGTGTTTTTCAAAATATTTGCGAAAAACACTTTAAATGAACCACCCTGTATATAACAAATGCATGGCAATTATGAGACAGGCCATCAGATGTAAATTAGTATTCAATTACAAGTCTATCAATCAAGTATTAGAGTTAAAATATCTAGGTATGGAGGTATTATGTTATTCAGATCAATAAAAAAAGATTTAATAGGCCAATCGAAGAAAGTAAGAGTGCGAGGGTGTCTCACTATTATAGGGAAAAACAAACACCTCCAAATTAAAAGCAAAGTTACTGAACATGTATGAGACCAATAATAACATAGGCCATTGAAGCAAGACCCAAAAAACGCTAAAACCAAAATAAGCCTGAGAAGAGCGCGACCATATAGTAGCCAACAAGTCAGATGGAGCAGCAAACAATAAAAGAAAAAATGAAATGCTTACAGAAGCAAAATGGAAACCGATCGTCTAACCCGAAAGGACATAGTGAAAATTACATACAAACGACCACCCGAAGGGATTGCTGCCATGCAAAAAAATTATAATAAAAATAAAATCAAAATATTAAAAAAATTTTTATTAAATTTGCAAATAATGAAAATAAAATATAAAACAAACAACCATTTTAAATGTTTTAATTAATAATAATAAAAATATTAGCAATTAGTGGAAATTTAATGATTTTATTGAAAAGTTATTATATTATTTATATAATATTAATAAAACAGTGAAATGTTGTTTGTTGTAATTGCAGAAATTTATTTAGTAATAATTGATTTCCTAAAACATTTAATGGCAATTTATTAATTAATAAATAGTTTACATATTGTGAATTTAAAACTGACAGTAAAATAATCTAATTATTGGTTTAATAAATTATAATAAATATATTTAATTTACAATAGGCTTATAATTTAATTGTTTATTGCATTAATAAGTTTCAAAGAAGCTTTTAAATTATTAATGTAAATGTCAATTTGTTAATTTGTTTTGCGTTTAATAAGCGCGAGTAAAATATGTGGATTACCTTTTAAATTTGTTGCATAGTTTGTCTGACAGTTAATAAAAGAAAACGTTTTGCGTTAAAATGTGTATGCCAATGTATTTTTATAACCCTAGGCAAGCCATTGTGAGGGTTCTGACCCTTGCCTTATAGTTGTGTCGGAGTCCTTTCTGCCTGTCGCAATGGCAAATTACTCACTTGGTATTGCCGAACATAAAGATCAGAATTTAGTACTACAGGCGTTATCAATACTCTGCAAGCCATTATTTTATCATTTCCTCCTAAATTGCAACGTGCAATACAACAATATAATGTCTGGGATGAAAACGCGAATTTTAAAAATCAAATAACTTTTTAAATTAAAAACTTTAATCTAGTTATGTAATGCATAATTAATTTAACCTTGAATTACCATTTAAATTATGTCATTTGCAACTTCTATTATAGAGATTTCCATAAAACGTAAAAAAATCCTCTAATTTCTTTGCATAATTACAAAATTTCAAAGGGCCTAATTAATTGCATTAAATATTATCATAGGAAAATCTGTTCATTGAAATTTTTACAAGATTATTAACACGCCAAGTTTTAATGAATGTCATTACGCGACATATTTTTTATATTTTTTTAAAGCACAACCTTTAATCAACAATTTTTGCGCTGCTCTAATTTAAAATTTTATCCATAATTTTTTTGCACCAAAATCTCAGATAAATTATATAATCTGAAGGCATTGAAATTAATTTTAGATCATAAATCAAATTTTAATCTGTTGATGTTGCTGATATATATCATAGTTTGATGAATCGTTAATTTGATGTAAGATGAATAGAAAATTACTTTATATTAATTAAAAAATAAAAAAAAATTAAGCAAACGCGTATATATCCTTCAAAATGTGATAATTTAAAGCTTATCAAAAATTAATTTATGCAATAAAAGAGAATCTTCGAAGAAATTTAATTGCACGGTGTTTAATGAAAATTTAATTAATCCCTAATTGGGCAAAGTCATTAATCTCATACATAAATAAAAGAATATTATGCTCACAATTTTTATTTCTATGTTATTATTAATTTATTATGAAGTAATAAAAAGTATGAAATTCAGAAATTAATAAGTAAAGTGATTAAGCATATTGAGAGTTGGTTTTTTGTTTTTAATGATGAAAATTGAAAGTTGAAGTAGTACATAAAATTGTTGAAAGTTTTAAAGTACTTAACCTTTAACTCCTGAAGTAAAGCCAAAAGTAATCAAATTTATTAAAAAAAAGGAAGGAAAAGGGAAATAAATATAAAATAAAGTAAAAATGTTGCGTAGTGACGAGTTTGTATTGTAGATAATTGTTTTAGCTACAAAGTAGCTTAAGTAGAATATAGGATAGGATAGAAAATACTACGAAAAGATCAGCAAAATAGGTTGTAGGAAACTAACGGAAGAGTAGGGAGGTATAATAATAAATACAATAAAATTATCAAAGAAAAAAGTATGACCATGATAAAAAGAGAAAAGTATGAGATTTATATGCAATATGTGCAGGAAGAAAAAAAGGCGTATAGAAAAAGAATCCAATAATGCAAACATGCAAAACAAAATGATAACGACAAATTATATTGTATTTTTTTTAGTTTCTTGCATGTAACTTTAAAATGGATTGCCGAATTTTTAATCACTCCATGAAAGGTTGTAGACCAGAGGTGCACAAACTACGGCCCGCGGGCCAAATCCGGCCTGGCAAGTGATTTTATCCGGCCCGCGAAGGTTTTTGAAAAATACTGATTTTTCCGCGCTTATCCGTTTGACTTTAAAATATATAACCTTAACGACTTGTGACCACCTTCTACTTTCAGAGAATTTGTATAGATGGAGCATAATTCGAAATTTCACCAATTTTAACTTTTATGCAACACAGTATACATAAACGCATTAAACATTTTCGTCTAGCACCGCCTATTAGCGCGGTAGTGGGGCAATGGGGGATAGTACATATAAGTTTTTTGTCATAGCCA
>JARJDX010071022.1:0-14662 GCA_030264735.1 Gymnusa sp. GC000175 | reverse complement strand
ATGAAAAATATTTTTTGTTCAACGCGGCTTCTAATGCTATCATTATTGAACTCTTTAAAAAAGATGTTGCATCTCACTTTTATATTTACTCATGTGAATAATGCTAGTTCTATAAGCGACTAGAATTTAAAAGGTTATTTGGTTAATTGTATTAGGGGGCAGGCTCACAGCTAAAGTATCACATCGTGTTGACTCGTGTCGGTGATTCCCGTGTCTACTGTAAAAAAAGCCAAATCCTAAATAAAAACACTTATAACCACTTATAACGCAAAACTGAGTAAAATATATTTGAAGAAATTTGTTTTCTTCCGCGTATCTCTGAAATACCTTTCAAAATTACTTATTACGAAAGTATTCATGGGAATGGGGGAAATTTTTTTTATTTATTATCCGTAATATGAAAATATCGTTTTTATCAAATATATTTATTTTGTCATAATATTCTTGTCATATTTTTAATTAGCATCTTTCGTTATTAACTAATGTTTGCGGACTGAAAAGAAATGGATAATATTAAAAATAATATTACAATGCCTAGAGAAAACTCTTTTGTTTCGCGGTTATTTTAGGCACCAAAAATATTGCATGAAGACGCGCTTTCGATCATCGCAGTCGCAGATTTCGACACATGAAAAGAAATGTAAAGAAAAAAAAAATGAAATACCTACATATTTACATTTTATTATACATTAATAAAAAATAATACTTTTTCTTTGCGAATGGCAATGCATACACAATAAGCGTGCAAGAATTATTAAAATTTACGAAGGCTGCTAATACTTCTTCAAAAAATCCATGCTCGGCGTTTTCAGAAAAGGTCTAGTTACATATGGACGTAAGGATTTGGTAAATTGAAACTTTTCCTACAACAATGATTTAATAATTAAAGAAACAAAAGCAACCATTGGCTTACCTGCTATAGTTATGATTATGAGCTTTCTTTTTCTTCTCATGCTTCTCCTTCCGAAGGTCGGCGATCCAAATAACAATTCTTGTTTTTGATATGGCTCCGCATAAAAGATGTGTGTTGATGTGCAGCCAAACCATCGTTATATCTTTAAGCCACGAGTTATGAGCTTCAAGAAATAAAATTTAAAAACAGTTTTTATTTCTTTTGAATACCCTTTTCCTTGGTTTTGGAAACTATTGAAACTAATTCCATCAAATTTGATAATGAAACTCTTAGTTTCATCCAATAAATTCTATGTATCAAATTTTTTATCCTTTTGTCAGAGTTTCTGCTTCGGAGACTTATATTTAATATTTTTTTTATAATCCTTTTGTTGGACTCGGAATCATTGAAGAAACAAGTTTAACTGAATTATCCACATCAATTTTTAGACCTTTTCCTGCACTGGAACATTATTTTCCATAGAACGCTTTCTATTTTTCTTGCTACTTGTACTAAAGCACTTTTTTGCAAATGCCATGGAAAACGTATGAGCAACGTATATTACTGCATCTGATATTAGTAAGTCATACCATCCAGTAAAGTTAAAAGTAAAATTAAGAGTTACTTAAAAAAAAAGATATAAAACCCTTATAAATAAAACAAAAATTAACAACAGTACACATAAAAATTATATAAATGAAAACTAATTATGACAAATAAAATGAAATTTAAACACAGAAAAAGGAAAAGAAAATTTAAATACATATTAAGAATAAAAAAAAATCAGTGAATAAAGCTAAAAATAATATAAAAACTATTTTGTATTGTTGTTTGTTAGTATTTTTTCCTTGAATATATTTAATAAAAACGGTCATGCTGGTAATCCCATTGGCATTCCTTAGAATATAGAGAAAATTATGTTATCATATTGGAAGAAATTTCAAACTGATATAATTTTATTAGGTGTTCTAGGTCTTTTTTCTTTTTCGCTAATTTCTGTTCCTTTTAGAGCATTATGGAAGTTTCTTCGGTGGGTTCAAAGTTCTTTGTAAATTTTGGAACTTTTGACGATTTAAAAATTTAATTAACATCCTACTTTTTGATGGAACACAATACGTAAATGAAGCTAAAAGGGTTCTTAATTATAATTATGTAATGTGTAGTAAGCAAAGCAATACAATAAAATTATCAATTAATAATGATTATTGGACTTAATTGTGTTGCAAAGTTACTTACCACCAGACCACCAGCATTATATAAAGTTCTTGAAGAAAAAGCTAAAATAAAAGTTATTGTTTATTAAAAGGGAGGTTCCTCAAGTTTTAAATAATTTTCTGGACACGCACCACTTAATTAAATTCAAATATGTATTTACATTAATGATAATTGAATTAAACCCAAAAGAAAAAATGTATTGTTCTTCACCACACACGCTCGTCTATCAGGAGATTTTAAAGTAACCCTTGTTTTATCACATAATAAAATCTTTTTCCAATCGTTATCTTTCATATAAATAAAAATAAAATGGTGGTGCGTTAATTTTGTCCAGGAGTTTATGTTTTTGATCAACCTCTAAAAGGGAGATGCTGCAAAGAAAAAGAAACTTTCTGACCATCCCCCCAGGTGAAGGTACTTCAAATAAATTTCTGACCTTTCACCATTCTTCAACATTTATAGTTTATGCTTATCATATTTAATATTATTAAATCTGAATTTTAAGATTAGATTATATGCAAACAATATAATAAATTGTATATTGCACCTCTACTGCGCTGGATGTTGAAAAGAATAGTAAGAGTTAATTCAAAATATAAATTATTTCAAGCTTCTCCCGATTGAAAGGTTTCTTTTAATTTTTATATTCCATTTTTAGAAGTGCTTCTAAATAATGTTTAAAATAAAATTCTTTTAACTTTGGCTTCATTTTTTGAAAAAAATCTTCGTCCCTAAAAATTTTTTCAAAAAGAATGCCTTTGTTTGTCCAACAAACAAAGTAACAATATTGTCTTCGTGTTATATGCAGTTGACCTTGCACTTGATAATAATAATTATCATTTTTTTTAAGAGAAAACGTATTATCTATAAATGTGGCATACTTAATAATATTTTTAAGTATCGCTTCTTTGGGATGAAGAAAGCGTGCAGAATATGGGCATTTTATTTCAATGATTCCTTCTTTGCCAATTAAACCGTCAGGAGTTGCTCCTAAGAAACAATCATCCTTGTCAATAAAAAAACCTGCTTCTTTAATCTCTTCTTTAATTATAATTTCAAATTCAGAACGTGCAATTTGTTCATTGTCATGGCCATAATTTGTACTTGCACTTCCAAAGAAACCATTTATTAAAGTATTAATAAATTTTTTTGGATCGGTAGAAGATCGCATTTTACAAATTTTCCCAAAACTAGAAGCCGTTATTCTTTTTCTTCGTTCTTCAAACCACAAAGAAGAATTATGTTGATTTATTGTAGCCTTCGTTATTTCTAGAATTTCTTCATTGCTTTTTTTTAATTTGTTTAAAAATAAAACTTTTAGCTCGTCCAAAGCTTGAGGATTTATTTTCAAAAAATTTTCCGCTCCATAATCTTCATCTGCTTCTACGATCTTAGTTTTTTTTCTACTTTCTTTATATTTACTATAATTTAATTTTCTTTTGCACAAAAGCAACTTTTTTTTTAAAGAATATTTTTTTGTATACTTTCCAGGACTTGTGTTTGTTATCCTTTTGTGGATTGCTGAATGAAAATCACCACTATTTAATGAAATTGCTGCCGCCTGACACCTCATATCATACCCTCCTCGTTTGGAATAATTAACCCGCTTTCCACCAACAAACTTTGCCAAAACCGAATTATAATTTTCAGCTGTATTATTGGTCATGTTTTTTATTAAACTTTCGCAGTGAAATACAAGCCTATTTGCACATGCCATTATGTCGTTGTATANTTTTTAGATTTTGAACCTTTTGCAAAAATGGCAAATTTTCATTTCGCCTAAATTTAATCGCGCATTCTACAGAAACACGAAGTCTTTGAATATTAGTTTTTAAAGAATGTCTAAGAAAAATGTTTACTTCGTTACCAGCCATACTATATTTTTTGTTTGATATGTCCTTTAGTTTTGAACAATAATTTCTTAACATGTGGTTGAAAAATTCAATTTTTGTTACTATAAATGGACCGTATGGCTTTTTAACTAAGATTTTCTTGTAAACACTACTATCGCCGTCACCAACTAAAGAGGCATATTTAATACCATGCATTTTTAAACTAGTCATGAAACCTTCAACAATGATGTCACATTTCATAGAAGTTGAAGATGCTGACCAATTTCTTTTCATCTTCAGAATTAAAGTTACACATTGCGCAATACTTATTGCGTACGCCCAAAGAAAGTAACTTTCCCGTTCTGAAACCAATAATTCATGCAGCTCCGGATTTTGCATCATAATTTGTTCGGTAAGATCTTTTGCACCAACATCCATCAGCAACCACAGTTAATAATGGTATTCCATTTTCATCTACCTCTTCATTTTCTAAAGCAAGACGAGCTTCTTCACGTCCAGCGACTAACATACTTTCCCAAGCTTTATTTTGAATGGCTTCATCGAAATCAGTTCCTATTTTTCTATATAATGTGTAAGACATTGTTGTAATATTTAAACAACTTGCAACAAAGTTTGAAATATATATTAAATTATCAAATATAATATTTTAAGAATCATTTCTATTTTATTAAATATTGGTCAAATGTATAACTTTAAAATCATGACACCTATAACTATTTGTTTAGGATGTTTAGAAATTCAGATTGTTGCGATAGCTGTAGGCGCGTCTTTATGGAATATTTCAACCGCACAAAAGCAAGTGCAAAACATAAAATTTTGTTTAATTATATTAAATCATAACCATTTTGTTCTAAGACGATAACATTGTATATTAATAAATATACAACAATAAAACAATAAAAAAATTGTTTGGGACCTTGATTCTTTGCTAAGAAGACTGTAACGCGAATCACATATAATGGGGATCAAGAACGTATGTACCAAAACCGGGAGGACGCAAGCTCTACCAATTAATGAAGGCCAATAATTTACCCACATTGTCAACTGAAGAGTCAAATAACTGACCTACAGAATTTATAAAAAAAGCTTCACACACTTCTGTATATTGAAAAGAATATCGACCAGTTTTGACCTCTACTGTGATTATTCGCCAATAATTGCAATAGTAAGTTCATAGGTCTTTCATAAATTCAAATTAAACAGACTGCATAACAATCATACCAATTGAAACCTACTCTAAAACTGCATTAAATACATGAAAAGTATCAGTTTTAAGTTGCTGTAACTACATTAAAAACAAAATATCGGAAAAGCGCAAAATCAGAAATTAGTGGCAAGAAGCAAGGGACTTAATGGTTTAAAATGATCTTACCAAATAACCAAAACAATTGTCCAATATTTTTAAATAGAAAAAGTTATTTATAACCACACAAGAATATTTATACTTATTGATGACCCAAGCCTCGGAATATTCGTTATGTAAACCCACAAAAGAAAATCAAAAACTCTCAAGACAGGACTGACAAAGAAAAGTCGAAAACCTTTGCTGACTACCCAAAATTATTTTCGGTATGGAAGAAGATGAAATCCCTAAATGTTTGAACTTTCCCAACAAACTAGACTTAACGAAATTTAATTTTTAAGAAAAAAAGCAGAAAAATCACCCGGCTTTATTAAAACACCAACATTCTAAGAATATTACCTTACTCCACCAATTTGGGTTCGCAAAAAAACATGCCACAATTAAACAGATCTACCGACTCGTAAAAAAAACATCACTTTAGAAGAAATAAGTACTCCTAGGCGTGGATCAGGCTTTTGATAAGTTGTACACCCGGAACTACTATGCAAAATTACACAGACACTCACTAAATTCTATACATTCTAATAAGTTACTTACTTGTAGGACAGACAGTTCATTTCTTACCATTTTTCATTTTTCTTTATTCTTAAGTTGTGCCTAGTTGGTGTTCTTGTGCGAATTGTAAGACGATATACACTTCACCCCGCTGTATCTATCAGCTAGTCAAAATTCTCCAACCAGGTCTTTATAGTTTCCCCTCTCGATTTTAACATTTATATCTTACATTAGGATTGTTACTTTATTCTTCTTGGTTGATTTAAACACATGTTTCCCTTTATAATATTGTTCAATCTCTTCTTCCTCTTCATTCGCCGTGAGTGCGTAGAATATTTATTCTGATAGTTTAGGTTTGTTGTTGTAACAGCATTATTTTGTTAAGGTATGGTAACAAACCTCTGACGCATTTGTTTATCGTTGTGTCTTTAATTATTCCTACCCCATGCCTGCGATTTGGATCATTTTCTTTAGACCCCGACTATTACATTATCTTGTTTACCGTGAAGCATCTGAAGTTTTTCTTTCAGCCTTCTTTGCTAATTTTGATTATGTTTATGTTTAGTCATTTTCCAGGTATGTATAGTTTGCGACCCTTTTTATAAGTTGTTGGTTAACCATTAGTTATCTAGTAGGTATTTGATTTTTGCTTGTAACCATGTATTTCGTTTTAATTATATCAAGTCCATTGATTTGACTGTTTTATGAAATATGCGTAAAAAAATTGTAGAAACTCGAGAATGTCTGCCAATATGGCGGTATCATCTGCGTATCTGAAGTAATTTAGAAGCTCTCCATTAACGGTTATTCCTTCTTCGCTGTTTTCTAGTATCAGCTTAAATATGTTTTCGGAGTAGATGTTAAACCGTATTAGGTAAAGACTGATTGAAATATGTGTTTTAAATTACCCTCATTTCATTGTCGTCAAATCCAATTTTTTCGAAGATTGATATTAGTCTGTCATGTCTAAGCCTGCCTAAGGCCTTTTGTTAGTCCAGAAATGCCACACAAATGTCACAGTTGACGTCCCTGCACATTTGAAACAAGACCTGGATTGCAAAGAGGGTTTCTATCATCCCCAGAGCTTCTCAAAAGCCAAATTTTGTGCCAGTTAACTGTTTCTCGCATTTTTGGTATATTCTTTTTTTGGGTTGGGTTTCTTTGGCAGTGTGACAAATGTAGACTGCAGCCAGTTTATTTGGATTTTATCAGAAAAGTATATATTCTTAAATATTGTTGTAAGCCATTTTACATCACGTGGGTCTATTATTTTAAGAAATTCTGAGTAAATTTGTCCTGGAGCTTTTCCGTTTTTGGTCGCGAGTATATCTGCTTTAACTTCTTTTATTATTATTATTGTCCCGATTCTCTTTTAAAAGATATATTTTTTCTTTCATCTTCATATGTCGTTTTTACATATTTCATCCAGGCTTCTTTACGCTATCACACACATGCCTTTCTCTGTTTGTAAAGTCCAGATGCCTTCTTTACTTTTTTATGAAGATTAAAGAAGTCGTATTTACGTTTTAATTTTTCTATTTCCTTTCATTGCCCCAGAAACCATTTGCTTGTAGCTATTTTAATTTTTGTTCTTAGTTTCTTGACGATGTTTCTATATTGTATGTCATTTTCTTTATATAGTCTTCTCTTATCCATTATAACCAGTATGTTGTCAGTTGTCCATTCCTTCGTTTTTTTTTTGGATGAAGATGTGTCAAGTAATTGTTGGCTTGCTTTATGCAGCTTTGCCAGCTCTACCCCTACGTCACTCATACTTTCGCTGCTCTTGTATTACTTCCCTAGTTTCTTTCTCTTTTAGCCGCCATAGATAGTATTTGTAAATCATCTCATGCTTTCCCTTTTTTCTTGACTTATAGTTTTATTGTGGCAATTGGTGGTAATTAGTAGATTATGGTCTGATTGTTTCTGGGTACGTTTTTGATGATGTTATTGGATTTTGACATCTTTATCTATCGTTTATCATGATGTAGTCAATTTGATTTCTTTAGATGTGATCAGGAGTGTCCTTTGGTGATTTCCGCTTGTAGATTCGTCCTGGTGCTAGGTTACAGAATGTGTTGATAATTGTAAATTATTGTTTCACTACGAAAGTGTTCAGTCGTTTTTTCCGTTTGTTTCGTACGCCCAATCCAAAGGTTTCTATTAATTCGCCGCCTCTTCCTTTGCCGATTTTGGCGTTAAGGTCACCCATTATTATTGTTATATCGTTTTTGTGTTGTGATTTTATGGTGGTTGTAAGTTTATTGTAGAATTCTTCGATTATCTCGTCTTTGGTGATTTTCACTTGTAGATTCGTCTTGGCGGTAGGTTACAGAATGTGTTGGTGATTGTGAATTGTTGTTTCACTACGAAAGTGTTCAGTCGTTTTCCTCGTTTGTTTCGTACGCCCAATCCAAAGGGTTCTATGAATTCGCCGCCTCTTCGTTTGCCGATTTTGGCGTTGAGGTCACCCATTATTATTGTTATATCGTTTTTGTATTATGATTTTATGGTGGTTGTAAGTTCATTGTAGAATTCTTCGATTATCTCGTCTGATTTGTCGGCTGTAGGGGCGTATACGTGAATGACGTTTGTTTTGACCAGTTTTGGGTTAATCTATATTAGAAGCATTCTTTTTGATATGGAAGCAAAGTTAACGACATGCTCTGCCATTTGTTTTTAAGAATCAATCCCACGTAGCTTATGTAGTATTTTGTAGTTATTTGTTGATGCTTCCAGAGTCTGTCCACCGTATCTTGCTAATTCCCATGATGTCTATTAAAAGTCCTTTTTTTGTTAGTGTTGTGCAACTTTCCTGTCTCATGCGTTGATTTTACGTTTCATGTGTCCATCTTTAAGGGTAGTCCTCGGGTATTCATCGGCTTTTTCGGGGGATTCAGCTGAGAGCTAGATGTTGTGGTTTGGGCTAGACCTTCGTTCTGGGTATGCTTGGTATATGTTCATCAATCAAAAAATATCAAATAGCTTGGTATTTCCCTAAAAACAAGAAACAGACACGCTTTAGACTAAGAAATGTACTAGTTAATTGGTCCAAAATCTAAATTATTACTAAGCTGCAAGGTACATATATACAGTGTGTTCAGCGAGCACTGGGACAGGGCAATATCTGGGCAATGCAAAAAGATATTAAAATTTTAAAAATGTCATAAGAACTCATATATTGTTGCGCACATTTATTGAGAAAAAATTTAAAGTTTTGATCCTCCTCCTTCAGGTTAAGCCATACAACCATATTTTTTTAAATGGAATTGTAACCAAATAGATCCGGCGACACGACCTCAAAATACCAAGTCTCAAAAAAAAATTAAAAAAAAACTAGGAAAAAAATATAAATTAAACTACCATGACATTCAAATGAATTAACTTAAGAACTGGTGAACAAAACCAAGGATAAGCATAAATTGAAGTAACTTAAACTCCTTGACAGTGTTTAATCCAACTAAATACTACAGCAATACCAAATACAATGAAAAAAAATCGGTTTCCGGATATTTTACCATCACTATTTGTTCGACAGACATTTGGTTGTCGGCTATTTGCCGGTTGGACCTTTGACCGTCCGAATAATTAACCAACCAGCATTTGACCGAAAGGCGTTTTGATCACCAACGTGAAATATTACTGCAAAATTTTAATGAATGTGTGTTGTTTTCCTAAAGAGTTTATATCATAGTTTTTTAAAATTGTTATTTATTAGAATTTCTACTAGAAATGGTAATGCAGTTTCTACATAAAATTTAAAAAAAAATACTGAGGATTCAAAAAGATATTACTCATCTACTTGATAGCTCTGGAATTTACAAAATGCAATGTGCGGTTGATGATTACTGCAACCTTTGTTACATAGACCAAAATAAAAACCTATATGTTAGAACAAAATTAAAATGTCCCGCGTGAGAAACCATGACATGGAAAAATCAGAAATGTCGCTCGGATACTTGAGATCACTTAGATTCCTTCATTCATTCCAACAAACAAACGCATATTTATTAAAACAAATTATCAATTATTAGTTCATTAAATTGGTTGATAATCCCATACTATATTATTTACTACATACGGACTTAGGCATTCCAATCACGATTTTGGAGTAATATTTTACTTTGTTGATTAAAACGCATTTCGGTCAAATGCTGGTCAGTTAAATGTTCGGACGGCCAAAGGTCCCGGCGGTCAAATGACTGACGGACAAATAGCCGGCGACTTAATGGTCTGTCGGAAAAATGATGACGATCAAATGTCCCAGAACCAAAAAAATTAAGTAAACAACTGACTAGGTTACATTAAAAACCCTAACCACTTGGCTGGGGTCATTATTCATGTTAAGAAAACTTTATAAATATCTAGAAGTAATAAATTGCAAATTACAGAAAATAAAATAATATTCTTTTAAATGATATTTAGCAAACCTATCTCGGAGATTAAAAAAAATTGTTAAGTTGACATTTTTCTTATTGAGTCGTAAAATATTACATATCTTATAGAAATGGCATGGATATTCGTTGCACATATAATTTTATCGAAATACACATTTTATTACGGTTTCTATATCTGCAAGTATTCTTAAAGTGAATTCAAGTTTCCATATCTTGTAACATTCAAGACATTTTTTTTATTTGCAATCTGAAACTTACTGTTGAATAAAAATGCAGTATAGAAATTATAACAATGTAAGTTTAAAATAGTCTGCAAACAACACAAAACAAAAACAATTGCCCGTGTAAGCGTTGAGTAGCAAAAGAAAACTTAAAATGCAAATGGTTAATGTAAATTATGCTATCCTGGTCGACTTCCGTTGTTGTTTCAGTTCTCTATTCTCAGTAAAGTATCTAATAACTAGAGACAATAGGGCATGTAGTATGCAGCTGTTGAAATAGTTTCATATACAGTATCATTAAGAGAACATAATAGCGCAAGTTTCAGCTCGGGATAATGAATGCAACCCAAGAAAATGGCTTTAGAGTTGGACGTGAAACTTTTCATAGTTCATAACTTCCCCTAAATTTCACAATCGACCTTCCCGGATGAATTTCAAGCAACTTACGAAAATACTATAGGGAATACTGACCTTAATTAACCCTAAAACGCTGCGACCTACAAGTTAATTAAACGTGCACTGAATTATTAATTTCTCTAATTATTACGTGAGGTCTGTTTAAATAAACTGCAAATTTACTATTGAAGCCTTTGGGTCATTCAACATACATGCACAAATAATTTTGATGCGCGCCACATTTCATTCCTGTATTAAACCTTTACAATTTCGTCTTCTATTGTGCGTGATATTTGCCGGGATTGTATTGTAAGGAAGTTATTTCATTCCCCAGAGCACAAACAATATCCGAAAATACAAGAAAGGTGAATGCATAATAAATCTACCAACATTTGTCGCTTTAAGGCATTCGAGTCACTCAAATCCGCCCTGCAGTAAGACGATCGACAATGTGGTTTGACTAAAGCTCGACAAACCAAAGTTTAATACATTTTGAGTGCTAGAACATGTACAAAAGCAAGCATATAAGTTCAGAAATTATACAGTGACAATTTTACCAGTGTTTAAAATTATAACATGAGCCTTTTTGTTTGTTTGTTTAAGCGCATACAATCATATGATGTGGCAAAGTGTGCAAATAAAAAAATGGAGGTGTGGTCACCACATGACTTTCATTTACAAATTTTAAAACATATCTGATACTTTTAATAAAAACATAATTATTAGCCAATTAGGTTCGCAATATGTTTCTGCAACTTTATTTTGTTGTTAAAGGTATGTTGGCAATAACTCCAATGGTGACATCTGACATGCAACAGTTTTGAATGATATATAACCTATATTATTAAATTTCAGCTAATTATAATTACAGTATTAAAAAAATAATAAAAATAAAATTTGATGCAAATTTAATTCTAAATACTGTTGTACACCTATGTTTTTTGTCATAAACTTGATAGTTTTTAAAATATTTGCAAAAAACCGAAAAACCACAACTTCCGGTTGGTGGATTTCAGTTTAAAGTCACTGAAAACTTTCAATTTTTGTTTAAAGCCTAAATATGAATTTTCTGGCCGATGCGTTTAGCCGTCTGGGCTGTAGAGAGGACTCACAGACACAGACATTCACCCATACACACACACACTTACCACTTTAAAAACAATATTTTTCTGAATGAGAGGACTCGTAAATGTATATTTCCGCAAAAATTACGATTTCTTAAATTTTCGCGATTTCTATACTTTCATTTACTTCGTAAACGAAAATAATAATAGAGTAATACGTGTTTCGAAGATCAGTTAAACGTGACGAAATTTTGGATATATGTCCTACACGTGCGTAAAACATTTGATAATAATCAGATAATCACATTTTAGGATTAAAAGGATATCGAAATATACATTTTATTTTATAGTACGATCAAAGATGTCTACAGATAAGAGCCACTTTAACGTTCAAATGTGAATTAAGTGCCCCATTCACATGTTTTAAATCCCGCGTTACTTTTCACTGCACAAATTTGCTTTTAACCTACAATTCAATAAAAGTAGCAATAAATTTTGCCTTGCTGATAGATAATTAGTAAATGAGAAAATAAATTTTAAATTTTGTGGTTTGGGTGTGGTAGTTTTCAGCTAATTTTATTAGAATTTGAGTAACGAACTAACAAGAGCATTATGTTCCTTATTTAGTAATAATAAATTAACACTGTCGTTAGGGGAGGCAGTAACCTCGTTGTAACCACGCGCTTGCTTTAGACTTAAACTGCAAGAAACTTTCAAGTGCCCGATTTAGTTATAATAAGCTCTATATTGTTACATAGTTATAACATATACACTTGTCTTGTCTTAGTGTTACCACAGCTCGCTTTTCATACCATTTTATTTATTATGTACATTTATATTGTTAAAATCTTCTTTTTATTACTCTATTAATACACCTTTTTTTAAACTATATTTCGAAGTTATGAAAGATGATTTTTAAAAATATTATTAGAATGTGTGAAACGCTCAAAAGTGAATACGCGAAAATTCAATTTTTATGTCAAGCAATCTCTTCCCTTCAAAAGCCTTTCAGAAGAGCAAATCCGATCGGCGTTTCATCCCACCCTCTGATTGTGTGTTTGAATTCGATCCCAATTGCTATCTACATATCAAGCTTTGCTGACCCTCGCAACGTGATCTTGTCCCCTAAGGGTTGATTTTATATAAACAAATTAAAAACGTGTCCTTATGTAATCCAATTAGGGCGTTTGTTGAGCTTCTCTGGGTAACCTTAAAATAAGCTTTTTACCTTCTAGGTCACTTCATGTGCTGGAAATTTATTTATATATATTTTTTGTACTTAATCAGTTATGAAAGCGTGCATAATGCGGTATCAAACGAGCGTTACACGGCATGTGATTTCATTGATTTATATTTAACACATATCCGAATGTCAAGGTTTTAAACTTTTAGTTGTATACACGTTAGGTCATTAGTTTAAGTAGAGTTTTACTTGATGTGCACGCCTCAGTAATAAATATACGGAGTGGATAAGAGTGTCCAATTCTGGTTTCCATTACGCGTAAAAAGGTCCTCAGCATTTATCGTCCAAGATTTATTAAACTGGAACAAAAACCATTAGTAAAACGGAAGAGTTTAATTTGTTTAATTGCAAAAAATAAATTTTACATTTTTTTCTTCAATTAATTAGGGTTTTGCATTAGCAAGTGTAATTTGTTTAGGGAAATTATTCCAATTCATGTGATGAAGTGTGAGAGATAGGTTTTGACACTTGTTATATCTTTGCCTAATATTAGCACACTGGCGATAGATGCCCTCTAATTAATGAAATTAATTAATCACAGCTCCACAGACCTGTAACAAGTTTAAATGCTAATCTAATTATTAAAGTCTCCTTTCTGCTAGCGTTTTCCTTACTTTAAATTAATTACTCGCTGAAAATTTATTCAATTAATATATAGAGCAGCGCGAATTTTACCTGAAAAATTTGTAATTTTAAAATTTTAATCTTAGAGTATTAAAGTAAAAAAATATATTAAATGTTGCTTTTAATTGCAAATTATATACAGGGTGGATGCAAAATCTCGGTCAACGCCATAACTTCGTTATTTTGAACCAATTTCAATGTCCGGTACATGAAATTAAATTGTAGTTACTTTTCTACATTGTTTGCACGATAATAATTTGTTTAATTATAATTGGCAACTCCCATCATTTATTGTATATGAATCATTCTTATTATTCTAAATTCAAAATTGTATTAAAAGTACGCACTTCTATAACAAAATTTACAAGTAAAATAACATTTAGCCATCTTTAGATCCTTTACTCCTCGTGGTAGCATATGGCATCAACAAACGCTCTCCACCTAGTTCTATTTTGTGACAGTGCCTTTACAACAATATTTAACGTAGCGACTGCATTTTTTTTTTCATGGCTAAATATGATGTTTTTGTTACACTATTAAACAATTTGCATTTCTTTAAATATTATTTTACTATAAAATTTTGTTATAAAAGTTCAGACTTTTGATAGCAAAAAAACTTGATTTCAAAAATTTTCATGAGAACAATAAGTTCTTTAAATTCGTAAATAGTAGTAAAAGCGCTTTATAAATTATTTCAATCCTATTTCTATTGACCGACAAATATTTTAATTTTAAATATTTAATGTTTTTATGATGTAGATTTGATTTCCAGACTTTTTATTAGGAATATAAAAAATGTGTCAAAGTTATAATGCATTTTTTGTACTGTTATTAAAATATTGGTAGCAACATTGGGGAAATTAAACGTTTAAATAGAAATGTGTTGAAAATTAATTGTG
>JARJDX010071013.1:0-13568 GCA_030264735.1 Gymnusa sp. GC000175 | reverse complement strand
CAATTTTAGATTGGAATTTCTGCAAAACTAAAAACTTAAACGAATAATATATTAAGCATACAAGACTACATCCATTAATTGTTGTATTTCCTGTTGTATGGACCTCCCTCCCACCCCTATCAAATTGTATTACTAGCTATTTTAAAGAGAAAGTATTAACTGCTGTATGTACTGTTGTATAGACCCCTCACCCACCCCTGTTAGTGTGTTTTAATTGTTGTTTAAATAAAAAGTATTAATTGTTGTATGTAATATTCTATGAAACCCCCACCCACCCCAAATCAGTGTGTATTAGTTGCTGTTTAAGCAAAAATATTAATTGCTGTATGTTATGTTGTATGGGCCCCCCACCCACCCCTATTAGTGTGTTTTAGTTGTTGTTTAAAGAAAAAGTATTAATTGTTGTATGTGATACTCTTTGGACCCCCCACCCACCCCATATCAGTGTGTACTAGTTGCTGTTTAAAAAAACAATTAATTACTGTATGTTATTTTGTATGGACCCCTACCCACCCCTATTAGTGTGTTTTAGTTGTTGTTTAAAGAAAAAGTATTAATTGTTGTATATAATGTTCTATGGACCCCCCACCCACCCCTTATCAGTGTGTACTAGTTGCTGTTTAATAAAAAATATTAATTGCTGTATGCTATGTGTATGGACCCCCCACCCACCCCTATCGGTGTGTTTTAGTTGTTGTTTAAAGAAAAAGTATTAATTGTTGTATGTCATATTCTATGGAACCCCCACCCACCCCATATCAGTGTGTAATAGTTGCTGTTTAAAAAAAATATTAATTGGTATATGTTATGTTGTATGGACCTCCACCTCCCACCTCTTTTAGTGTGTTATAATTGATATTTAAAGAAAAAGTAATAATTATTGTATGTAATATTCTATGAACCCCCCACCCACCCCATATCAGTATGTATTAGTTGCTGTTTAATAAAAAATATTAATTGCTGTATGTTATGTTATATAGACCCCCAGCCACCCCTATTAGTGTGTATAAGTTGATGTTTAAAACAAAAGTATTAATTGCTGTGTGTTTTTGCCAACAGCTACTAATATACTCTTTTAGGGGTGGGTGGGAGGTCTATACAACAGTACACACAGCAATTAATACTTTTTTTATACACACTAATAGGGGTGGGTGGAGGGGTCCATACAACATATGATACAGCAATTAATATTTTTTATTAAACAGCAAGTTATACACACTGATAAGGGGTGGGTGGGGGGTCCATAGAATATTACATACAACAATTAATACTTTTTCTTTAAACAACAACAAAAAAAAAACTAATAGGGGGGGGTGGGGGGTCCATACAACATAACATACAGCAATTATTATTTTTTCTTAAACAGCAACTAATACATACTGATATGGGGCGGGTGGGGCATCCATAGAATATTACATACAACAATTATTACTTTTTCTTTAAACAACAACTTAAACCTACTAAAAGGGGGGGTGGGGGGTCCATACAACATAACATACAGCAATTAATATTTTTTATTAAACAGCAAGTAATACTTACTGATATGGGGTGGGTGGGGGGTCCATAAAATATTACATACAACAATTAATACTTTTTCTTTAAACAACAACTAAAACACACTAATAGGAGAGGGTAGGGGGTCCATACAACATAACATACAGCAATTAATATTTTTTTCTAAACAGCAACAAATACACACTGATATGGGGTGGATGGGGGGTTCATAGAATATTACATACAACAAATAATACTTTTCTTTAAAAGAACAACTAACACATACTAATATGGGTGGGTGGGGGGTCCATACAAAATTACATATAGCAAATAATACTTTTTCTTTAAATAGCAACTAATATACACTGATAGGGATGGGTGGGTGTCTATACAACAGGAAATACAACAATTAATCCGTTTTTAAATCAGCAAGTAAAACATACTGATAGCGGTGGGTGGGGAGTTCATACAACACACTTAGTACTGTTTTTTAAAACAACATACTGATATGAGTTCTAGGGGGTTTGCACAACAGTCATGAATACATAAAGTAAAGTATAAAATTTGAAAACTTTTTTTGTGACCAAATATATGAAAAATGTCTCAGTTTTTTGTCTGTATCTTTAAAACAAGTTAACCAGTTTTAAATCGCGTTAAAGTATACTGCAGACAAAATTTAAACAAAATACAAAATCCAAAAGAGGTTATTATTTCTGTTAGTTTATGAAATAAATTATATATACAGAGTAAATGTCCAAACAGGGAACGTACAGAATTCAAAGTTTACACCAAATAAAAGGACTTTTACTTTGCAACCGGTACGGGTACACGGGCAGTTAAACAGACCGATTAATGGACGGCGAAGGGTGTCAACTGACAAGCCGAGGACTTGCGCTGCGACTGTCAGGCTGACTGAATAGTAAGGGTTACAGTGGCGGGTTACAGAGTGCTAGTTGGGCGCCGAGGACTAACGCTGCGACTACCGGACTAGCAAATCGGAAAAGGAGCCCAGCTGACTCACCGAAGACTTACGCAGCGACATGTCAAACTAGAGAAGAGGGGTAAGCAGGAGGTTAAAATGAAATAAAGTCTCAGAAAACCGAATGATTTATGCGCTCCGATATTTAAATATAAAAGGGTGGGCGAGGGACAAACGGGGTGATGACGTTAAGAATACGGAGGTGGATGGTTATAGAAAAAGTGCGACAATAAAGTCACACAGTAAATAAGCTGGAAAAAAAGATTCACAAAATTTACAAAATAACTTTGACGCCTATTGTACATATTAATAAATATGAAAGAGCGTATGTATCCACCTTTTGTGTCATCATCATCATCATTTTCCAGCCGTTTGCGTCCATTGCTGGACATAAGCCTCCTCCAACTCCTTCTATGTACATCAATATGAGAAAGCGCCCTTTGTACATATTCTTAAAATAAGACGCCGTGTAGATCCACCCTTCTACATTTATAATCATAGAAAAGCCCATACATCCTCTTTAGCAATCAAAGTGATTCGTTTAATTTTGTATCGTGAAAATATTTCATTTCATTACATTAAGAAGACGTAGATTTATTACACCAATTCAGTCCCGCGTCTATAAATTTTTTTTTCCAAACGTAAAATTTGGGACGAATTCGACGAAATAAAAATATTCGATCCATTGAGGCAAATAGCCCGGGAACTTCGCGTCAACGACGTTGGAATGAGGGTGGAAAAAAAAGATTGCGAATCCGTCTGATTAGTTCCCTCAAGTTTTATTAGAGTTTATCATTGGAATCATTCAAACTTTTCCGATTACCACCACGTGAACATCTTTCGATAACCGCGAACACATATAGAAATAAATATAAAAATTGCGCGCCTGTCTCGTAAATTAATTAAGAAAGAAAATTGATGGGTTGTTGTGAATCCGTATTGGGAGAAAAATATTTTTCTTAATTTTTTTCCAATTATTTATTTAGAATTCCGGATAAGGATGAGTTGAGGTAAATAAATGCCAATATACATTTAGCCCTTGGTAATGCAATTGTTTGTACTTCAGGGATTAGAGCAGTAAGTAGAGTTTGCATTAATTTACCCAATACACAGAGGGGAAGATTGAACACTAATAAGAGGTCTATAAACTTGCTTAATTAATCCGCGACGTAAGTGGTTAGGGGTAGGTGGAAACTTCCCATACGTTTTCTTCAATTTCAAACCCAAACAATAAACTTCTCCCAATAATATTTCAGGGCAACAAAAGTTTAGATTTGCGTTTATTATTCTCCTTGTTGCGGATTACGCGAACCGAAATTAAATTAGAATTCATTACGCTTGTTTCGACGAGATACATAAAACTTCATCCCTGGTGGTTGAAAAACTCTGCGCCACTCGAATTCCATCTCTTGTTTATGCAGTATTACATCCAGCGGATTTGTTACTCAAATAATGACGAAATGCTTTATTTATTCGGAATAGCAACGACTAAATAAAGAAATTAATTAAGTAACGGACGTTATTTGTTTTATTTTATTTTATTACGCGGTGCATAACAAACGCTGAAAGCATTTCTGGGTAAAATCAATTTTACTTGTCGCCGCTGCATACAGTTGATTCTGAACCTTATATTGGCCCCGTTTTTATATTTAAACCTCAAATTGTTTATTTAAATTTAAAACAAAATGAAATAATTAAGTTAGAAAAATTAGTCAAGAATTAAAAAAAGTTATGAGAAATTTCGATATCGAAATTCTAAATTGGGCCTAATCTCAAAAAATAACTAAAATTTTTAAAAACGTGTATAACACCGTTAATCAGTGATTTTTTTTATTTCTAAAAATTATCACAAATCTTTAAAAAAATTAATTTTGAAAATTTTTAAAAAGGGTGTACCACAAAATCGAATTTTTATAAATTAATGTCAAATTTTGGTATTGCATTCAAAATTTCATCCTCTATTCGATGAGGCAAATATTTTTTCGCACAAAGCGCAAAATTTTTAAAAAACTGCCAATTTTTAAAAAACTGTCGAAATCAAATATTGATTTTGACCAAACTTATCATAATCAATTTTTGTGGCTTATATTGGTTCTAATACACCATTTTATAGCAAATTTAATTCTCTTTTTAAAAAAATTAGTTTCCAAAATATTGGTCAAAAATTGACAAAGTTATTACTGTTTAAGTAAAAAAAGTCCATTCTGTAACTTTGACTTCGAGCGTTTTCATATAAAAAAAGATAAACTTTAAAAAATGCTAATGACTTATAATGTATCACAGTTTTGTTAAAGTAAAAAATACACCAGATTGAAAGTTGCTAATTATTTTTCTCATTTAATTCCAACATATGATAAAAATACAGGAAGACTCGTGGGAAATTACATTTCTAATTTGAACGAGGGTCGCCGTTAACACAACATATATAAATAGGGCAAAGCTGCAGAAATAAGTGCAAATTTTGCAAGGTAATAAATTTTATAACGTTCACCAACTGGAACGCGCGCGATTGCATTGATCGGGGCTGTAACAGTGTTTCGTTTTCAACTTTGGCGACCAATTTAAAATTTAATAATTTCTTTGAAACTTCTTCTCCTGCTTGGCGCATTGGGGAACGTGAAATAGAAAATTTATATGCTCCGCATGCGGGGGAAATGTTGGCAAAGTATGTCCGATTAGAAAATTCACCGCGAATGGGAGTTGGATTGATACTTTTGCAAGCTAGCGACGTTTTGTTTCGATTGTGAATTTTGTTGTTTTGCTTTGGAAATATTTAAATTTGTTGTTTGTGGAAACGTCGGGGATCTGATGTTTAAGTCCCGCGTATTTTATCATCGAAATCCGACTTGGGGGCATAAATTAAACGCCTAGTGTCCTTTTAATGGTGACGTATAGCCACTTTTATGTCATGCATTATGCATAAAATCTTTTATTTGCATTTATAAAAAAAATATGAAAAAATAAATTAGCTCATTTGCAGAATAATGTTTTTTTCTCTTAGCGGTCAATTATGTAAATTTTTAGGATCCAGCAACGGATAGTCAAAGAAATAAATAAAAAAGGAATAAAATCCATAAGGAAATAGCAAAGCTAAGAAATGGAACTATACTACACAGCAGATTTATGAAAAAACTGTTTTTACAAAAAGTTGCATGGTACTAATAGAGCGCGGTCCTTGTGCGTGTTCACAAAAACTGGCTTACCCGTGTGCGCGGCTGCCTTCCTTCACGACATTTATAATCTTGACCGATCGCTTAACAAAAATTTAATTTCCAAAATTTTCGATTTTACGAATTCTTCAATTTAAACGTGCGTAAAAAAATTTTAGGCTGCAAGATTTCAACTATTCTAAATTTTCTTGTTAAAAAACTTATTAGCTATTAAATGTACTAAGCAGCATTTAGATTGTTTTAGAATTAACGTGTACAAGTGCAATTAAGTAAAGAAGATCACATTTCACAAAAATTTTATTTTAACGCGACTACTGACACGTTAGTGTCTTTCCTGGTAGTGATAGAGCGAAGTCCTTGCGCGTTTTTACAAAAACCGGCTTACCTCGTATGCGCGGCTGCCTTCCTTAACGTCATTTATTATTTTGACCGATCGCGTAACAAAAATTTAATTTTAAAAATTTTTGGTTTTACGAATTCTCAAATTTAAACGTGCGTATAAAAATTTTACGCCGCACGATTTAAACTATTTTAAATTTTCTTGTAGGAAAACTTATTTGCTATTAAATGTACTAAGCAGCATTTAGATTGTTTTGGAATTAACGTGCACAAGTGCAATTAAATAAAGAAGATCACATTTTACAAAACTTTTATTGTAACGCGACTACTGACACGTTAGTGTCTTTCCTGGTACTGATAGAGCGAGGTCCTTGCGCGTTTTTACAAAAACCGGCTTACCTCGTATGCGCGGCTGCCTTTCTTCACGTCATTTATTATTATGACCGTTCGCGTAACAAAAATTGTATTTAAAAAATTTTTGGTCTCCAATTTAAACGCGCGTACAAAAATTTTTTGCCGCACGATTTTAACTTTTTTAAATTTTCTTGTAGAAAAACTGATTAGCAACAAAATGCTCAAAGCAGCATTTAAAATGTTTTAGTTTTACCGTGCACAAGCGCAATTAAGTAGGAAAATTTTTGAATCAATTGTGTTGAAGCAAAATTTTGTAATATTTCGGAAATGTGCGTTCTAAAGCGTCACGTGTAACGCTTGTAACGCAAAGTGGCGTTTCTAGTCCAAAGTTTTCCCTTGAAGAGCAAGTATTATCATGTTGTGGTTATCGTTCCGCTCGACCCCAAAACACCACAACACATTCAACGGCGATATATGCTAATTACACATTTGGTTAAGGGATATTAAAGACGCGGTAAATTAATTTTCCCGTTGTATAGTTGGTAACGATACATAAAGCTACTTCCTGAAATTACACGTTGATAATAATTAATAATTTCGGAACTTTCCCAGTTATTGATAAGCTTTGTTACGTGTACCTACAACTCGTACTTCCTTCCTTGATAAATTGCTAACATTAATAAATCTTACAGAATTTATTCAAAACAAATTGCAATGGAATTGCGTGGGTATGATTTTGATTAATGCAACAACGAAATTTGCTTGATACATAAAAATCAATCAAAATGGCTACTAAGAGACATTAAATAGATATTTGGTGGCAAATTTTTTTGCGTTTAAAAAGTGCGCAGACCCTAATCCAAGTTTCCAAAGTAAGTTCTTCGCCGTGTCTATTACAAACTGCGTCACGTTTTCCGGCAACGATTAATTTCATTGTTGAAACGTGACGTATTTAGTTGTTAGTTTGTTGTTTTAAATAAGCAAAAAGGAATCGTCTCTACAGTAGCTGATGCTTAGCCAATTTCTTCCAACTTCTGGTGCCTATCAGTTTATGGGCATCTTTCCACCGGTTGTTCAGTTTTTTTTACTGAAAGTCTAAAAGACTTAAATTACATATTCACTCCAGTCATAAAAAACGATCATACTGAAATGTTTTTAATATTTTTACACCCAAAAATCGCGTTAGGATCGTTTAAGATAATTTAGAAAATGTTTGTACCACGCTCATATTATTATGTTAATGTAATCAGTAAGTTTGAGGAAAACTTGTTAATATTTGCAATACTTCGCGTACGGGGCGTGTGGGCTTTTGGCGTTATCTGTTTGTAATATGACAGCTAATATTCATGTAAAGTGTATGCTCATACTAAATATGCGCATACATTAAAGAGCGTGCGCGTATTAGAACTAAGAGAATCCGTCCTAAAATTCCTTTGGCTTCCATGAAATCACAACATTAAACCACTCTTAGTACAAAGTTATCCCTACTAAAGTCATTTTAACTAAATGAAGGCCCGTCGACATAAAAATGAAGATAATTTTTGTATTAACCTAAAAACAAATGAAATATTCAACGACCCTTCAAAAAAAATTGGGTTAAGCAGATTAGACCCAGACGTTTCAATTTATTAATCTTTTTTATGTATATTGATCTAGTGCTCTAATCTCTTACGTACTTTTAGTAAAGCTTATACCAACAAAGACACATACAATGTGATTTTGATGTAAACACTTTTAACGATGAAAGTTTTAAGCAAAATTTATATTTCAACCAAAATTGTTTTTATTGCTCTTTAAAAATATTAAAAGCACACGACATAAAATGAAATTTTTATTACAACGTTTGTCAATAATTTTTTTTCAAACCGCATTTAATTAAAGTTTTCGTTCGATAACGTAAAGTTGCTTTCGGTGAGTAAATAGTTCACAAAGCGATCTGATAAAAGCGACGAGGAGAAGAAAGAGTTTAAATATATTTTACATTAATCATTCTAAACGTGGGGACTGGCGCTTAAGTTTTAATGGAAAATATTAAATAAACAAAAGACAAAAGGAAAAGGGGTGTTAGTAGTGAATTTAAATTTCAAACATTGATGATGCAAAGTTAAATTAAGGAAGAAGTTTTAAATTGTTTAAATTATTTTTTCAACTTTTTCCAAATTTAATTGCAGAAGTTATGAGATTAATCTGGTGACCTGCAGTTTGCAAGAATAATTGGCCAATTTGCTGGGAGCCAATATTTTAATTAAAGCGCGTGCTAGCAGAGAGTAAAGTACTCAATTTATTTGAAAGTCCGAAGTAAGTTGGAATGAAATCTCAATACAATTAACCTTCTGGAAATTTAGTTAGATTGACGATTTTCTTTTCATTTATTTTCTTAATTTTAATTACTACTTAAGGCATAGGATTGGGGTTAATAAAGTATTATTTCTAATAATGTATTTTCCATGCACATTCTTAAATGCATTTATGCAATTAATTGCTGTATGTACTAATGTATAGAATCACCACCCCCCTAACATTGTGCACCAGCTACTGTTTTGAAAAAAAACTATTAATTGCTGTATGTACTGTTGTGTAGACCCCCAACCCACCCCTATCAGTGTGTATTACTTGCTGTTTAAAAAAAAAGTATTAATTGCTGTATGTACTGTTGTATGGACCCCCCACCCACCCCTATCAGTGTGTATTACTTGCTGTTTAAAAAAAAGTATTTTTTGCTGTATGTAGTTTTGTATAAAAAACCCACCCACCCCTATACGTGTGAAATACCTGCTGTTTTAAAGAAAAAGTATTAATTGCTGTATGTACTGTTGTAAGGACCCCCCACCCACCCCTATTAGTGTGTATTAGTTGCAGTTTTAAATAAAAAGTATTAATTGCTGTATGTACTGTTGTAAGGACCCCCCACTGTACTGTTGTATAGACTCCCCACCCACCCCAATCATTGTGTATTACTTGCTGTTTTAAAGAAGAAGTATGCATTGCTGTATGTACTGTTGAATGGATCCCCCACCCACCCCTATCAGTGTGTCTTACTTGCTGTTTTAAAGTACATACAGTAATTAATATTTTTTTATTAAAACAGAAGGTAATACACACTGATAGGGTTGGTCTGGGGGTCTCTACAACAGTACATACAGCAATTAATACTTTTTTTTTAAACTGCAACTAAAACACAATGATAGGGGTGGGTGGGGGGTCTATACAATAGTACATACAGCAATTAATACTTTTTCTATAAAACTGCAACTAATACACACTGATAGGGGTGGGTGTCGGGTCTATACAACAGTACATACAGCAATTAATACTTTTTCTTTAAAACTGCAACTAATACACACTAATTGGGGTGGGTGGGGGATCCATTCAACAGTACATACAGCAATTCATACTGTTTCTTTAAAACAGCAAGTAATACACAATGATAGGGGTGGGTGGGGGGTCTATACAACAGTACATACTGCAATTAATACTTTTTCTTTAAAACTGCAAGTAATACACACTGATAGGGGTGGGTGGGGGGTTTCTATACAACAGTACGTACAGCAAACAAAACTTTTTTTTAAAAAAGCAACTAATACACACTGATAGGGGTGGGTGGGGGGTCTATACAACAGTACATACAGCAATTAATACTTTTTCTTTAAACCTGCAACTAATACACACTAATAGGGGTGGGTGGGGGGTCCTTACAACAGTACATACAGCAATTAATAATTTTTCTTTAAAACAGCAGGTATTTCACACTGATAGGGGTGGGTAAAGGTTTCCATACAACACTTTATACAGCCATTAGTACTTTTTTAGAATAGCAACTAATACACAGTGATAGGAGTGGGTTCGGGTCTCTATACAACAGTACATACAGCTATTACATACAATAATACCTACAGCAAATAATACTTTTTTAAGACAGCAACTAATACATACTGATAATAGCGGGTGGGAAATTCGTTTAACCTGTAGACAGGACGCAACAAAATGCACCCACATAAACATCATGTCAAAAAGATCAATTCTTATTTAGAGGACCTCGAAACGTCGACATTCAATAATATTTAAAAAATTTTTTTCATTTATAATTACTATATTTTCCCGTTTCCAGAAAATAAAACGCTCGTGCGCTTTATTAAAAACTATTTCAAATAACTTTTATTATTCATAACACGTTACGATTATTTACAACGCCCGTAGTGCGTTTAAATTTTTGATAAATTGAGTAAAACGCAGATGAGTTTTTTAAAAATTTCGTCCCGACTGCAATGAGGAAGTATCAACGGAATTTGGGGTATAAAACATAATGAGATATGGTTGGGACGCCTGAGAACGTTACGTTTTTCGACATAACAATTTACATGCATTTTTCACAGTCATAAATTGTGTATTTTCTTGTCTGCCATAAAGAAAAAAAAAATGGGAAAAAATAAACGCTTTTCTTTGCTTGTTGTAAATAAAAAAGGAGGTGATGAAATGTCTTCGCCCCATTAATGCGCGCCAGAAAAAAAAAGTTACTTCCTTACGATGGAAAATAAATAGATTCGTGACAATTTAAATAATAGCACGCGAAAATAATTTAATGGTAAGTTTTCAGAAAGCTCCATACAACATGGTTAAATTTTAGGGAAACAAAACGCCCCATTAGATGGCTTAAAAAATGCTTTCTGCAATGACGGGCAAAATTTTACTAAAAACTGATAAAGTTACGTCAATAACAAGTGGAAAAATTATTGTAATACATTTAGTTTGTAAGTAATTGTGATTTTAAATATATTTAAGGAAACGTCCCATTAGATGTCCACCACTATAAACAAGCGATAAATTGACGCGTTTTAAACCTGAATTGTGAGAAAACTAACAAAAACAAATATTATTGTAACACAACCAAGTTTTAAAAGCTGCAATAACAAACTTCATTCATCCATCAATTTGTATACTCTCTCCACTTAGCACTTAACAAAGTGCTAAAACACAATCTTGCAAAACTTTAAAATTACTTTCGCAAGTTATTATCGATAGTACAGATTGCATAATGACATCTTCACAGGAAGCAATTAACACCGTGTTTACCCGTTTTCAAAGTTTAAATGCAGTTGCTCCAAAGATTACCTCCTCCGAAGCCATGGCGAGTATGAAATCCAGGAAACCTTTCGTTTTTTTTTTACTACAACCGCATAATAAAACGAAACTACACAACGTATTTGGTTAGAATAAAATGTGCACAAAGCAGTTACTAAATACTTTCCCGACGAAATTGGGAAGACTACATTATTCTGCGGGATTAGGGATTCGGCAGTAGTAGGAAATAAAGCTCTTTATTAAAGTCCTAATTAATTAAATTAATATTTTGCGGCGTTTTACGAGCGAGTAAAAGTTTTCGGGAGATACAAAAGGTTGCAAACGAAATTTGATTTGATACTGTTTAATTAAAATTTATTACCAATTGTCATGGCTTGCTTAATTTTTATATAAATGGAACAAACAGTCGTCAAATGCTTAGATAATTACAAAAATTATGGAGAATTAAGAAAGATGTTGTAATAATTGAAGCGCAAATAGTTGATAAAATTGATAAATTGCAACGTTTTCCAGCTTTATGAGGAGGAAATAAAATTTTAATGTAGATGATGCTTATAATACTCCTTGAAACGTTAACGTCTTTTACATAATCCTGTCTAAAACAAAATGGGAGGTTGCTACGTAATCCTAATAATACATTTTGTATTTAATTGATTTGCTTTAGCCTATGTTGTGATTGCGACAGGTTGTTTGGTTTAGTTATTAATGAATTTAATTATTATTTATTCTTATGGCTTATTTTCGAAGTCACATGCGAAATGCAGATGGTTCACGAACTTAATCCTTGCAATTTTGCGTTCAGCAGTTTGCTAAAGCTTTCCCAAATTTTAATATACATTATGAGAACTTCCTACAACATCAAGAAAATTTTGTTCATCGTTTTGAAAACAAGCATTTGTACAAGAGGTACCCCTAGCCTCTTAACAAAAAAAATTTAAAAATCCCCTTGATTCCGCCGATTCTGTGCCTATCATAAGCCAAAATATAACCTGCTACGGCTATTTTATAGCCAAAACTATTGTTTTATAAAATATGGAAATATATTGTTGAAAAAATTATACAAATTTAAAAGTAATAAGCATTCAAGTTCGATAATAAATAAAAAATCTATAAAACTGATATAAAACGTTAATAACTCGTGTAATAAATAAAAGAGCGCGCGTTAAAGGTTACTTTCAGTGTTCGCAATAAAAGGGAACGTTTATGTGCACAATAAAGAATTACGAGAAAAACGAGAAAACCCAGATATTTTCCCACATATTTTCATGTTAATAATTTATTAACAAACAGCTGGTGTTGTTGGACGATGCTAAAACTAGGGACGAAATTGAAAATTTATCGAGCATACTTTGAACTAACAAGGCACTTCACCCATGCGTACTCTCCACTCATTTTTATTCCATGATAAAAATTTTAACTTGCAAATAAAAATAGGAACACATTTTGCGACCCTTAACCGGCACCATAGAAACGCGGGGGTTAATAAATAAAATCATTTGTCAATACAATCATATTCACATTTATCATCATTTGTGCACACATTTATCTCTATTCATAAAACCGAAAACAAATAATTTCATGATTATGAACAAATATTGACGTTGCATATAATTTAAATAAAAATACTAATTGTTAAATGCGTTTCAATCGTGTAAAAATATTCAAATTATTTTGCACATTTAAAAACGCTTACAAAAAGAATTTAAACCACCAAAAAACCATTCTTCGTGACGCTTTTCTTATTTTACACCTCAAACACACAGTTGCAGCTGCAACATCGAATTTCTCGTGCATTGTGCACCAACCATTGTATGTCGCGTTCAATTAAATTGCTTCGCCAATTCCGTCACCATTATCTAAGTTATAACTTAAACAGCGGTGAAATTTTCCACAACGAAGTGAAAATATTTTTATGTGCAACGCTAATTTGTAATTTAAGCTTTGCTCTTGTTTAAAAGTTTCTTTCAAAACTAAGCGCGCGCGCGATCTTTAAAGTTGTTTAATTGATGAAAACTTAGATTTTCTTGCCGTATTTACGATGATGAACTTTTAAGGAATATAATGAACACGCACAGATTATTAAGAAGTCAGAAAAAGTAATTAGTGCCAGTTTTTATTTTCTTTTTGTTTCGTTCATATTAAAGTATTTTAAA
>JARJDX010071011.1:0-15085 GCA_030264735.1 Gymnusa sp. GC000175 | reverse complement strand
GTACGTGCGTCCCCTTTTTACGTTTAAAATTTGGATAACAACCTGCGGTCTGTTACCAACTTGAAGCTAGTTAAATGTAACTGCATAGTCTGCAGAATTAAGGCATATTATATATTGTAAACCAAAAGAAAATAAAGGCTATCGAGATGTGGATCTACCACAGACTTCTAAAAATATTCTGGTCAGCACTGTTAAGAACGAAAAAATCTTTGGCGATATAAAAAAATCGAGAAATTTGGCCAAAATCAGGAAAGTATCTTATTTTGGCTTTCTTCTTAAAATTTAAAAATAACGTCCATAACTAATCAAAAAGGGCAAAAAAAAACGTAGCTTCGGTAGAAAGAATGATGCGCAACATCAAATATTGGACACGGCTTAATCGTGAAAAGCTGAGGTCATATTAATTTTTAAATCATGCATACAAATATAGGTTTGCTATTGTGATGGAGATAACACACATAGAAGAAAAGTTTATACATAGTCGATTTGATAAAGTAGTTTTAAATAATTAAGTCGTCTTAAATTTCAAAACAACTTTTATGTTAAAACAACATATGCAAACGTACCTGATTTTGACATATGGAGGTCCTAAAATAAAATTTGCATTAAATAATTAAGACGACTAAAATTGTCTTTTATGTTGAATAGAAATGCTCAACGACACAATTTTACCATTTGCCCATCTGCTTTTGCCATAAAATATACGTTGACTTAAAAATTTAAGACTAGTTTATAAAATTGGGCATAATAATAAATACGTTTTATTCCATACTGGAACATAGGGCCGTAACAAATCATCTTCATCTGGCTCGATTTTTTGTTTTTTTTATTTATGTCATTCCAGGTATTTCTCGCTCTCCGTCACAATCTGCCTTGACCTGCGCCATGTTGTTAGTTTTCCTACTCTTCTACTTCTTCGTGCAATATTCCACTCTAGTGCCTGTCTTGTTAGATTGCCCACGTTCTTCCAATCCATTTTCCACTTCCTAGATCTTATTTCAGTGGTGACTGGCCGTTGATTCGCACTTAAATGTAAATCGTTCGTAGTTACCAATAATGTTCAGCCAGTACACTTTGGGGATTCTGCGCAGGCATTGGTTGACGAAGCTTTGTAGTTTCTGCATTGCTACGATTCAGGTTTTCGATCCGTAGAGAAGCACATACTTAACATACGACATAAATATTCGGAGTTTTGTCGATATATCTTGAGCCACAATTGTTTTTCAACATCATAAAAAACTTCTGCAATTCCGAATTTTTTTAACTCTGTCAATATTTGCACCAATATCTCTTGACAGAATGCAGCATAAGTAGCAGAAGTTTTCCACATCTTTAACATTGAGGCCACCAATCTTAAATGCTTCAGTGTTGGGCCCCACCGACGCGGCATATTGTTTTAGTTGGTCAATCTTTATCTGCATTCCTTGGAACGTGTATGACATAAGACAGAGTTCGTCTTCATACTCGAGGTCTTTCTTCAGGCTATCTACAATATTCCACCAGATTCCATGATTGCCAGTATTTTTTTCCATCACGTAGTCAATTGTAATGCTGAAAAGCAGTGGTGATAGTATACATCCTTGCTTTACTCCTGAGTTGAGAACCATGCTTTTATTTATTTTGCCTTTACGCATTACACTTTATATCGCCCTTGTGAAAAGCGCCTTAAGTACGCAAAAAAATTTTGCTGGAACGCTTTTGAACTTATGAATCTGTCAAATTACATGTTGGTTTAGTTTATCAAAAGCTTGCTCAAAGTCCACGAACGTTAGTAGTGGAAGAAACATGTCCGCCTTTAATAATTCTGCCGGATTCCGTCGACGCCTTACTAACTGCTTTATTATCCTTCAGCCGTTTTAGTGCAGTTTATATTTCGGCTATACTTGGGACATCAATGGCGTCTAGTAACGCCGTCTCAGTTTGTGGTGGGATGTCCCGTGTATAAGTAAGTGTTGTTTCCAAATATAGCTGCTTGACATTTGTTGCCACGAGTACGTTGTTTTTGTCTCTGATTGGGAGGGCGTGTACTCATTGTTTGTTTAGTAGTTGCCTATATACGCGATATTGTTTTGGTGTTGTTTTGCATTGCCGTAATTTCAACTTTTTTTAAACCTTCGCTCCAGGCACGTTTATCTCTAGGGGCGCTCTTTTTAACTTTATTTTTAAAGCTTGGTTTACCTGTTGTATTCGTTTAGCGTTATGTGTTTTGGCCTGGTTGACGTTTATCCCTGGAGCTTTTCTTTCTTCTATCTTCTAAAATTGGGCATAATTTTTAAATACATATACGAAAAATAAATAAATTTGTAAACAACTAAATAATCATTTTACGCATTGATTGAAAAATTTAAATAACTATCCTTGAAATTTTTCTTCTATTAGTAAATTAATTGCATGTGTTTCTAGGATTTCAGTCACAATACATTAGAATAATTAGAATATTTAATTAATTCCTAATAAATTGCTGCAATAAAAAGGTTTTAAAAGAAAAAATCGCAATTTCATAAAATTAACTCGGCACGAAATAATACATGTCTCGCCAGAATTATAAGCCACAAATTTGATGCAAATATAATTATAATTACCTAAAGCGTCAAAGTAGCTCTGCAATAAAGCATTAGATTTGGTTTAAATATTCGCGGGTTCAATCACTGTGCGCTGTGTTAAAATTTGTCACACATTTATGGCAATTCAGGAAGACTAAAAAGTCACAAGTGCAAAGCAGAGGGACCTCGCTAGGTCGATAACCATTTTTGGGGTAAAGTCCTAAGAAATACAAAATAACTTAAAAGAGAAAAATTCATGAAAACGTAATCTTAAACTTTTTTATTTGGATTTAGCATTAACGATTAAAATATTTATTTTTATAAGAAAATAATGATTTCATATAATGGTTGCTCGTTAACGAAGCCATTTAAATTAAAAGCTGCGTTAACAATGAACAACAGAAAAAAATATATAAATTGATTTTAAAAAAAATGTTTTCTCATCAAACATGCACATAAACAACTCTAACAAAAATATAATATAAAATCCTAATTAAACCTACCTGTGATAACAAACCTAATTTTACACAACTTGTTTTTATATTATTAGTGCACATTTTCTAACAAGTTTTTATTTCCTAAATAAATACACTTTTTAAAAGAATGGGCATATGAATAATACACACTTGAAAATAAAATTTAATAATAAATCAATTTTTATTTATATATTTATTACGAAAATTATATGTGGAGTCATTAATTTTAATTTTTTTCTTAGCCTATTATATCGCTTTAAACTTAAACCTTTAAATGCACCACGTTTTTTTTGATAACAAAAATGTCAACAATAATAAGCCTTGAAGAATACTACATAATATTTAAAAAATAATTTTTCATTTAAATAATGCATACAAATTTAATTTAATTTTTAATTATTTATTTATTTAAACATAAGAATTATAATTTTATGTCTCAATTTTTTATTGCGTAACTAATTTAAATGATTAAATTACATTTTTATGTTTGTTACGAGATTATATTTAAATCTCGGATTCTGGAATTCCAGTAATTTTATATTAATCATAATTAATATATAAAATTCCATTATAAAAACCGGATTTTTATTACATTTATTTATTTATCACCTCGTAATTTATTTTTGGGTTTTTATAACTTTTTAATTTATTTATTAAGTCACATAAAAATGAACAAAAACTCTGAATGTGGGAAAAAATTAAATATATTTATATAAAAATATATTATTTATTGAGGTTTAAGTAATTAAAAATTAAATTAAAATTTTAAAGTTTGCATTAAAAAGTTTTAGAATCACTGATGTAGGAAGTAATTTTTATTCAATTTTTACTGGAAATAAAATTATAACGAGTAACGTTGACACACGCTAAAACATAAACAACAATTAGAAAAGTAACTTCAACAAACTTCATGACCAATTAAAATGAAAATAAAGTTCTCTTTAAAGAATAATCACCATAACATGAGTGATTATTATTTTAATACTTTCATATAATTGCATCATAGTCAAGCCCTATTAGTTTGCTTTTTATGTTTAATTTTCAATTTATTTAAAAACTCTTACTCTTATTTACTGTACAACAAATTTATAACAAGTTTTAAAATAATTAAATTTCTCGGTAAATTAAAAATTTTAAATTGAAATGTTTATAGAAATTTTTAAATAATCAATTACCTATTTTACTTATGTGAGTAATTCGATCAAATGCACAATTTAAAAATTATTCTTTTGGCGCTACAATGGGCTTTGGCTCCCTTAAAAATGTTGCCCCATCTCGTCCTGTCTTCTACGACTTCTCTTCCATTTGTGAGGTTTTCCTTCACGGATTGCATCCATTTCTTTCTCGGTCTTTCTCTCACTAGTGTTTCTGATGGGGGTTTTGTGTTTCTATCCTGCTCCATTTTATATAGATACCTTAGCCACCAGAGTCTTTGTGAATTTATGGATCTCCCTATGATATCTACTTCTATTTTATTATTATTATAAAATTTTTATTGTATCAGTAAAGGTACATATTTTATAATAATTTAAATATAATACACCATCAATTCAACAAATGGCTATTGACCTAGGTCTTTCTGCCAAAATATTTTGGAGAGTTTCTAGGAGTGGAAGAGGAGGATGCTTGTATTTAAATTTTATGTTTAAATTTTCGCCGGTAATATAAGTTGTTGTTGGATTTTTATGTTTTTTGAAAACCGTGTATTTAGATCAATTATTTTGTTTTAGACGTGACAGATTTAAGTTAATTGGTATAGGAGTCGGTTAAAAGGGTTATGTAAGGGCTTCGTAGGATGTCTAATTTTGGTGATTCTGCGTAAACCACTTTTTTACTGCAACTTTATACAGCTTTGTTGTGGTTGGCTTTGCATTTGCAAGTAAGACACATCATTTTGCAGATTTTTGTTTGGGTATGGAATGTACTCCATTTTTGCCGAGACTTCCAAAAAAATTTTCCCTGTGCTGAGTTTTTGATATCATTCTTTTTGCGATAAGTTTGAAGTGCAGTTTGGGATCTAGGATGACTCCAAGGTATTTACAATGGGAAGGGGAGAGAATATGGTTGTTCATTTAGATTTTAGATAGTAGAAGATTTGAAATTTTATGATTAAAAATAATGAATTGGGTTTTATTGGGGTTTGGAGAAATTCTCCATATTGAAAACCATCTCAGGTTCCGATTGAGGCTGCTTTTGATCTTGTCCATTGCTGTACTTAGGTGTTGGTGGTGTGCTCTACTTCCATTAGATTGTTTATTTCTAACTTTATTTTGATGTGATATGTATTATCTTCCATTTTTATCGGCCGGTACGTGAATATTTTTTTTCAAAACCGTTAGTGCTTGTTGATCGTTTTGTGTTATTGCCGAAAAATCACTGATGAGCACAGCATTTTTCTGCGATTTGCTTCATCATATGTATATGGTATATTGTCGATTGATTTGATCTAAAGCTGCATTCGTAGTCCTTAAGTACATTTTCGGCGTATAGATTTTATTACTTATACAATAGACATATATGTATATATGGGCGGAGAGTATTTTGTACGCTACGTCTAGCAGTGTGATTGGTTTGTAGTTTTTACACTTCATTTTGTCCTTTTCTTTTTTTGTTAACCGGATGTATCAGTCCTTTATACAACTCTTCGGGCATTTCTTGTTTCTCCCATATCATTATGATTTGTTTGTGCAATATTCTTATTAGGTCTGGTCCTTCCTTCCCTATCAGCTCAGTTGTGATTGTATCCGTGCCTGTTGCCTCATTATTTTTTGATTTTTTTTTGTATCCCGTGCCATATTAATTTGTGATATTCCGTATCCTCTAGATCACGTCCAGAGGGCCAGGTTGGGATTTAAATTTTTTTCAATTTCGATATTCATTTTAAAGTCAAACAGATTTGCGCGAAAGAATCAATATTTTTCAAAAACCTTCGCGGGCCCAATTAAAATCACCCGCCGGGCCGGTTCTGGTCCGCGGGCTGTAGTTTGGACACTTCTGGTTTAGTTTACCAATAAATGAAATAAATTTTTAAAATAGAAGCGAATTACATAAAATTCAAAATATCTTCAACCAATAGAAATTTAAACTTTCTTTAAAACGTTTAGTTCACCAATCAATCAAATAAATTTTGAAAATTGAGGCGAATTAGATTAAATTTAAAATATCTTTCACCAATAGAAATAAACTATTTATTTAAATTTCTTAAAAACATTCAGTTCAGGGATGTCCAAACTTTTTGCCGCGAGGACCAGATTGGGTTTTAAATCCATTTGCGGAGAGCCACCTGAATATGTGAATAAAAAAAACTCGTTATGACTTTGACAGCATTGCATTTTATTTTTTACAGTAAATTACATCAATTGTAAACAAACAAGGCTAAATTATACATAATTAAAAAATTATTTCATGCAACTTTTAATGGAAATAATAGAAGTGTGTTTTTTTCCTGAAAATTTTCTTTAATGTTGGGATCAAAATCCTGTTTTATCAAATATGTTTTTCGCATTCGATATACATATATTTTAAAATCGAACGGATTTGCAAATTTTTCAAAAAATCTTTGCGGGCCGGATAAAATCACTTGCCAGGGGCCGGGTCTGGCCCGAAGGCCGTAGTTTGGATAACTTTTCTCTAGATTAGGCACCTTTATTTCGGCGGATGAGTAGGTTGCGGCTAGGGATTTCAAAAAACCGAATATTTTCAAAACCCAGTTTTCGGTTTTTAAGAAAATGGAAAACCGGTTAACCGGGTTTTTCATTTACTATAAATATTCTACAAAACTAACCTTACACCTTAATAAAACTATAAAACTAAAATTAAAATTAAGAGAAAAAATTCATCAATTTATTAATTTTCTTTCTTCACAAAATAATATTTAAGGAAAACTAATGGATCTAGCAGATCAAAAATTACCAGCGATCGAAAAGACTCTTTCAGTCTCTGTTGATGGCTAAAAAAGGAAGAACAATAAATAGTTATGTGAGGAGCATTTTTTTCAATAAGCTCGGGTACTAAAAAATCAAATTTAATCATAAAGTTATTTGTAGTAAAAAATATGTGGGCAAATTTAAATTTTTTTATTTTACCTTCTTATAAACTTATAAATACATAAACTTATGGTCAATCACTCACTAGCACGAATTTAAACAATTGTTTCTTTTATGAAAGTAAACAAAAAAGAGATTAATTCTGCAAAAATATTACATTCCGAGGTTTGAGCCGTAAGGAACGTGATTATAATAAAAGAGTTTTTTTATTGCCCTTACAATGAGGACAATAAAACAATAAATAAATAAAAAGAGTACAGGGCTGGCAATGTTTATACATTCTTCTGAGAATTTGGGATTTAAGAATTTAAGAAAAAAGAAATCTATTTAAAATCACTTGACACAGTTTAAATAATTTTTAACTAGGAAATATAAACTTAAAATAAAAACCGAAACCGGGGTTTTGAAAAAAAATCGGTTAGTAAAAATTTTAAAAACAAAACCGGTTAACCGGTGTCGTTTTTACCCGGTTTGAAATCCCTAGTTGCGGCTTCCTCTTCGTTTCTTTTCTGTGTTTTGCTAGCACTTTTGATGTCTACCTTTTTTGATGTATCTCCATTTATATTCTTTACTCCTCTTTCTCTCGGTTTAAATTCATAATTTAGACTTTTTATATTTTTATAGAATTTTCGGTTATATTTATTGCTATTGTGTTCTTCTGCTTCCTTTGTTTTGCTGTTTTTTTTTCTTTCTTCTGCATAGTTTGGTTGCTATCTTGTTGTTTACCTATTCATTTCAATTATCTCTGTTGCTCTTAGGGTGTATTGTATTCTTACTGTGTCCTTTATTTGCTGAAAATTACAAATAATTTTAAATTAATTTCGTGTTTAAAACACAAAATTTGTTTGGTTACTGTTAAAATTTCGCTCGTCGTTACGCCAAGCATTAGCAGATCTGTGGTTTTTTTAATCATTTGAAGCTAACATCATAAGTAGCAAGCAATTACTTTAATAATCCAAAAAATTTCCAATGTTTGTGTATTAATCATTAACAACTTCTCATTGGGCCATCTTCCATTAAAGTTTGGAGATTATCGTTGCTCCTCCTAAGTGATAATTAAATGGTTGTTTACTGATAGCAATAAAATGTAACTGGACTAATCTTATCATTTATTAGCGTTCGATTCTAGGACTAGAGTTAATTTGGTCTTAGGCCTAAACCAAATAAATCTAATCCCTATAATTTATATGCTATAACGCTATAAGTATGTACTAAGATTATTTTTAATGAATTTTCTACAATGGCAAAATTAATTTTCCATTCGTTTATTAAATTTTATTGCGATGTTTTCTTTGCAAAAAATTATATTAATTTTTTTATCATTTAATAATAATATTGATTGTTAATAATCATGGAAAAATGTAATTACGTAAGCGCAATGCATCTAGTTAAATATATAATATTATTATATAAATAATTAATTATATTGCTGACTAAGTTAAGCTTATTTATGCAACATGTGTGGATAATTATGATGAAGGTTAAAATATCCACTTATAATAAAAAAAAATCAAAAATGATCTTCATAAGGTTGCGTTGAAGGAGAAATGGTAATCAAAACTGAAAATCTATAAGTATATAAATAAATCTAGGTACACATAATAAAGATTAAATCTTTTTTATGAATTTTATATATACAGTGCTTTTATTTATTAAGAGCTGCGCTCTAGCATTAATATATAAGCTATATATTTAATACCATGATTTATAAAAGCTACATATTAATTGAAGTCAGATTTTAGATTATAATATAATTAAATATTAATCGAGGCGAAATAAAAATATATCTAGCGCTTGCTGCATAAACAATTTAATTAATAATTATTACATATTAATTTAAATCAAAGCACATTAAATACATTGATCACATGTTTAAAAACTGATTTGTAATAATTTAATATATAACACAAATCGAAAAAGCTTTCTTTTTCGCTTAAAAAATTCACTATCATAAATTTAGCAACCAACATATCGTCACTGTAGTAATATTGTAACCTAAAATCAACTTTTTAAGAGTTATAAAAAATATTTTGATGGAAAGGTAATTTTTTAAAATATATAAAATGTATATCTTTATAAAATGGTTGCAAATATTTTCAATATTCTTTAGTTTTTGATGTATTTGAAAGAAAAGTTGGCTAATAATAATTCCAATAAAGTTTAAATGGCTGACAAAAGGGACAAATTTTTTAAACTTTATTCCTTAATAATGTGGTTGTAATATTTTTTTTATGGAATAAGAAGAATCACAACAATCTTCTTAGTGTACCTTAACGGAGGTTTTACATTATCGTGGCTATTTTAATTTTATTTACCGCACTTCTGAAGATTTAGTTAAGGGTTCTTTCCAACCATCCTATGAGGTTTCTGAGCCAGAATATTCTTCTTCATCCAATGTCCATTTTTTCTCAAATTTACATTTCGATTATCAATCTTCGCATTACTTACCTTTTTTCCCTCATTGTATGTCCAAAATATTCCGGCTTTATTTTTTGGATAGCTAGTATTAGATTCTCTGGGAAAATACAAAGATATCATGAAGTCAGTCAAAGGACGGATGCTGATACACTTAGGGAATATCATGCGAAATGACAAATGTAGTTTGTTGCAACTTCTTATACAAACTAAACGCAAAGAGAACCTGGAAGACGTCGATTAATGTAGCTGTGAAACCCAAAAGAGTGTCCATTGAGGATAAGGCACACAAAAAGAAGTGTATTTGTAGTTTAAAAGTACAGCTCTTTCCAACATAAGTATGTATAACGTTTGCAATAAATTTATTGTTTTTTCTATCGATGGTAATAGCCACATCACATTGTTGTGGTTGGTCTTCTTTGCTATAGTATATATTTCCATTTGTTGTTTATGATTTTGCGGAAACCTTCAATTTTATTTTATGTCACTAACTTTTTATCTATTGTCTAGTTTTTTTGCAACAAATATACTCCTTACGTTTCATATTTTATTTTTATTTCTTCTAATTTATATTTTTGCCTATTCTTTCAGAATCTTTAATGCAGTTGTTGTCCGTTGTGCATTCTGCTTCTTCATGACGTTGACTATTTTTTGGCACACCCACTTTGGGGATGATTTCTCATCCAAAGTAAAATTAGGTGCCCTTATTCTTGTCAGCTAGCTATTGACCAGCAAAATGAACTGCAACTGGGGAAATGGTTAGGGTTTTTAAGCAAATTTTATTTCGCATATTAATCACCTCCTGTCATTTTTTTAAATCCGACGAATTGCAACAAAATTGATAATTAAAAATAATTTTAGCAACAAAATACCGTAATACTTAAAATATTCATCTGTGGCAGATACCCTATTGGGTATACTTTATGACACAGACATAACTTATAGCCCAAGAATGTCCAATTTTTGAGCTACATGATATAATAATTGCAACAACGATATCCCCAAATATTTCTTATCTTATCGATCGTTTCTTCTCGAGGTTTCTCTCATTGCTTCTTTTCATTCAGCTCTTGGCCATCCTCTTTTTTCACCCTTTTTTCGGGGTCTATTCGTTATAGTTTCATTGTTTCTTAAATACACAAAGCAGAACATGTATGTTACTAGTATATGTTTCACTTTCATTTTTCTTGGCGTTCCTCTTCAATGGGACAATTTCTTGAGAATTTGGTGTTCTTTTTATTGATTTATCTAACAACTTTAATCCTTAAGTAGCAATAACATATTCCGTTTAAGCTCAGAAGTTTCTTTTCGTATTTTATCACTTCACAACGTTGAATTTAGAAATCACATTACTTCCTTCTTCTTAGGGTGCCTTCTCCTTACGAAGGTTGGCCATCATCAGGGTAATACGTATTTTGGATGTTGTGGCTCTAAGTGGGTCGTTTGAGCTACATTTAAGCCCATACGTTTATCAGCCAGGATATTCGTCTTCTTCCTACTGACCTTCTCCCGCTTATATTCCCCTGTATTATCAGCCTCAATTATTTATATTTCTGATCTTTTATAATATACCCTAGATATTCTAATTTCCTTTTCTGAACTGTGAACGTTAGTTCTGCTTCTTTCCCCATTCGGTTTTGTACTTCTATATTCGTTACCTTATCGGTCTACGGAATCTTCAACATTCGTCGGTATACCCAGAGCTCTAATGCTTCGATCTTCTTCATAATTTGTTTTTTCAATGTCCACGTTTCTGCATCGTACATCAGTATTGGGAATATAAAGCAGCACACAGTGCGTATCCATGTTTTTTAAATCTAAGTTCTTGTTTGAAAGGAGAGGTCTCATTTTTATAAACGCAGTTCCTGCAGTCTTTATCCGTCTATATATTTCCGCGCTGTGATCATTTTCCTCATTTATTACTGTCCCTAGATATTGGTACGTTGCCACTCTTTTAATGGTTCTGTTGTTGCTAGTAATTGTTATTGTTCTGCTTGTTGATTACCATATTTTCTTGTGATTTGGTGTAATTTTATTTTTAATTTCTTTGCTTCTAATTACTAGTTTTTTCTTTGGACTCCGAGCAGCTTTTGAATATTCTCATTTGGGTACTAAAATTTCTACCTTCTGTACCTCTCGCCAAATATTTAGTTTTACTAAACTTATCGAACAAAGTCTCTTCATTTGTTAAAGAAAACTAAGAAAAGTATACAACCAAAATATTTTTAACTTTGTTATTAATAAAAACTGAAAGAAAACTGAGAAAAATATATCAGCCCAAGTCTTTCTAGTCTTGTGATGAATATACTTTTTTTTGTTAATGCGGATAAAATGCTTTCAAAGCGCAATTGTAGAGACGTTATTTTATTAAATTAACCAAGTGAGCGTATTATTTTAAAAGATTTTCGGTTGCATGTTAAGCTTAGTTTGTGCGGTTTGTTTTAGTTACGTGGGTGTTTCGCCTGCTCAGATAATTTCATTAAGGCATTTGAACATTTGGAGAAGCCATAAATATGAGGTGGGCCTATTTTGCATATTAAGAAAGCACTTTGGTTTATGAATTTCATTAAGGTTTAATTATTTTAAAATAAATTAAACTAATAAATTATTATATTATTGAATTTTAATTATTTAAATGTTTTGTGTATTTTTTAGTTTTTTTTAAGGAAAAATAAGCATTAGACCCCTTTTAACACGTAAATTCTGAATGGAAGATTTGCTTGTCTCAGATTTAGTTTTACCATACTTTTGTATGAAGCCTTTTAGCACGCTCATTCTTACCGGATGTAGAATCTGAAAAAGATTAGATATACCACGAGTACGTTAAATACTTGTGATAAATCTATCGGTTTATGTACAACAACATTGTGTTTCCTTTAGCTACACAATTGACAAAGTAATAATAAGGCATGAAGTTACAGTAAACATGGTGGTCCAAATTGAATAGCCGACCATTGGTAACTTTCTTATTATTAAAGATAGAGACTTGGTTAAATGGACAATGTTGTGTGAATTTCTGTGCTGACTTTGATTCTGCTGAGTTTAAAGGGTTCATAGGATTATAATACAAAATTAAAAAAAATAATGAAAACTAAATTTATCTTCTGTCGTTGAGTGAAGGAATATATTCGCTCAACTTATTTTCGGTGAAATATATTTGAGCATTTTTTTTAAAATCATTGATATGATAATTTTTATGATGTTTTATATGTGATTAAAAAAATGTAGTGTAGTGTGATAATAAAGGCAAATCTATATGGAGAGCTTTTTTTTCATATTAATGTTTGCTATATTTCAGTATCAATTTTTATTTATTTTCAAGTATTTTATGCGGTATGTATATGGGAAGTATAAATAATGGGTCCAATATCGGGATAAAAAATCTCTAATTTTATACTGCAATAGATCATAATATGCGAAATGCATTTTGAAGCAAACCTATCACAAACTAAAAATATATGCAAATCTCTCCTGGTAAAAAAAAGTGCAAACCGCAGTATTCCGAAGAGATGACTTATCGAACGTTCGATGCGGCGGGGATATAATGGAGATATATGGATGCAATGTAATTAAAATGCGGGAATTATTATCCACATAAGTCGGTGTGATTTAAATCCTTGCTGGAGGATGGATAACTCCACGTCTGATACCTCAACGATATAAAACAGCAGGAGGTAAATTATAAATATCAACTGAATGAACGCCTGACTCACGGACCGCCGGAAACTACGAAATATTGCAGAACGCCACCAAAATGGACATTCATTGTTTAATAAATGTTACACTAATCCTAAATAATTATCACTTGCCACTACAAATATAAATCCCATTTCATTTTTCACCCTCTCGCACAAGCACAACATTTACTCAACGAATTATGCATTATGCAAATAAACTCCTGTATAATATTAGTAAATAAATTTACAAGGAAAAAAAAGTCATCAACATTCATTGTTTACGTTTCAAAACTTAAATACAGTCCGCAAATTTTATGCATTTGTTATGGTGGAGTGGTTAGGTTATAAAAACAATTTTTTATATTTATGTTTATTTTTGCGCACCGACTCCTTTATTTAATGGTATAAATGGCATATGGAAAATGTATTAACGATCTGTAAAATGTAAATTGCATTCATTCTCATCAAAAATCGCTTAAGATACTCCCCTTAATGACACTAACATATGTCAGATTTTATATTTTAATATAAAAATTATCCAAAATAAAAAATAAAATATAAAAGGCAGCCAATAAAATTAAAATTTACAGGTAGAGTAAATGTGGGTTTAATTTTTGAATTTATTTTCTCAAATGAGATTATGTGTATGTAAATGCATATTTCTGTATATGTGTAATCGTAATGTAAAGAGTATGTTGGAGAGCAGTTTCAAAGTGACAAGCATAATTTAATAATTATTTAATAATCCCGACATGCAATACATAATTTAATAGGTAATTACACGTGAGTATGATATAAAACATATAGGGTTCATTCATATATGCATACGAAGAGAATAATTTTAAAATTGCTTGTGATATATAAATTAATAATTTGTCATAGGAATTTTTAATAAGCACAATCAATAATTCAAAGTTCCATGAACTCGCTTATTTTATTAAAGAATGGTTACAAATTAAACATAAAGACAGACTGGTTGTGTGGGCCGCCAACAAATGAGAACTGTCAACACTGTCCATAAATAAGAAACTTGCATCTCGTCTGTAATAACATATATTTATACTCATATATACCCAAGCAAGGCAAACATAACACACGTAGACTAAAGTATATACAGTGTGACACACCACGAAAAAATAAATAATTAATATATAAATATATCCACAACTAAAATAACTTTAAATTCATTCAACTTTCCATATGACTCACTTATTTTCCCACAATGATATTGAAATTTATATTTAAGTGCCTACGCGCACAAACATCTTGAATAATGCACTTTTCTATATTAAAACAATAGATGGAGAGACAAGTACTGACCACTCTTAATATAATAAATATTTCAGAATTTTAATTTTCTTGTTTGTTTACGCCACTTACACATTTGCAATGATTATTTCTACTTCTTTTTGTAATACCTTTATCACATGTAATTTTTACAAAAAAATATATTTACTTTGGTATTACATCTCTAAATTAAAAATGGATCAACCAAGTTTTTCACATAATATATACCTTGCAAAATAAAAGGAGAATTGGTTACAAGAAGTATATAATATAATTTGTTAATATTAACAAGATTTTTTTAGTTATAATAAAATATTAAATTGGTAATTACTTTTTCTTTGGAATTGGTAGAATCAAAAACCTGGTGAAATGAAAACATTTTGTTTTTGTTTTTTTAACCCATCTTTTCTCTGTTTTATAAATAATTTTGTTTTGGTCAATTTTTGACACACCACCTCACCACCTCATAAGTATTATAATCGTCAAAAAAAAAAGTTAATATTTTAGTGGCCATATACCTTTTAGAGTCCCCTGAACAAGAATTGACCAAAATTAAAAAATGTCTGTGTGGATGTATGTGTGTGTGTGTGTGTGTGTGTGTGTGTGTGTGTGTGTGTGTGTGTGTGTGTGTGTGTGTGTGT
>JARJDX010070992.1:0-20672 GCA_030264735.1 Gymnusa sp. GC000175 | reverse complement strand
CCATATGTTGAAAACTTATTGAACAAAATTGGACGAATTTTACAAAAATATAATGTTAAAACTATTTTCAAATCGGACTCCAAAATTTCTAACTTAATAAACAGTGTGAAAAAAAATTATCTTTCAAATCCGGGAATTTATCAAATAAATTATGACAATTTATTTGATATTATTGCAATTTAAAATATATTGGCGCGACAAAAGCGGGCGATACGTCTCAATCACATTAACGGATCAGCGCTAGCCGAACATTCTTTCGAGACAGGTCATCAAATTGATTTGATGTTAAGTCATTATCCATAATGACTCATTAAAATAAACGTAAGGTATGCGAGGCTATTTGGATTTATAATAATCTCCAAAACTTAAATCGAAATCATGACTTTGAAATCAGCCATACCTAGAAATATTGGTTTTTATTATTAAATTCGCACTCCCACTGGTTTTTCGCTTTCTATAGACTTACATACTTGAACAAGGTCCTTAATCATTGGACTTTTTCGCCTTGAGAATGCTCGCTGCAATGGCGAGCGAAACGTTGGCAACAACATATGACTTAAACCCGCAAGTAAGAAAATTTAAACATTTAAAATGATTTCTAAACATTTGTCTATTAAAAAATTCTAATGATTAAATTTTTGCTTTCAGTTCAGCAATATATTATTTTTTATACTGCCACCCGTTCTGATCCATTTATTTCGCGGGTATGGAAAGATAATAAATCCAGGTATACATATAATTTGGATACTGTTAATAGTGGTGGGTTTGTCTTCAGCATATTTCCACGCAACTTTAAGTTTAGTAGGGCAGTTGTTGGATGAATTAGCAATATTATGGGTGTTTTTCGCTGCATTTTCTATGTTTTTTCCAAGACGGTTCTTCCCAAATTTCGTTCATAACGATAGGTAATAACGATTATTTACACAATATGAATACATAAAAGTTTTAAAAATGCATTCGCTCTGCTAAAATCTCGACAGGGCAAATACATTTGTTAAAAATATTTAATTTTTTTTTAGAAAACGTTTTAGCATAGCAGCCATTATAATGGCTTTAATTGGAACAGGTTTAGCAATAATTCATCCTCCAATGAACGCCTTTGCGTTAATGACATTAGGAATTCCATCAGTAATTCTCCTTATTCACGAGGTCAGAAGGTAAAAATTACATCAAATGTATTAACGCATGGAATAATAATTAGTTTAACAGGGAGAAGAATGAAAGAATTCAAAGGTTGGGAATTAGGTGCGCTTCTGTTTGGTTAGTTGCGGTGTTTTGTTGGGTAAACGACAGATTATTATGTGATGCTTGGTCAGCTATAAAATTTCCTTATCTTCATGGATTATGGCACATATTTATTTTTATTGCATCATATACAGCTTGCGTTTTATTTGCCTATTTTTCAGTACGTGAAGAACGACCGGAGAAAAAAGCTGTTTTACGCTATTGGCCACGGAACGATTTTGAATTGGGGATACCCTACGTTTTAATTAAAACGTGTCATGATGATTTTAACAATGAAATTTATTAACTTCCCAGTTATAATATAAACTTGCAAGAATAAAACGTAAGCTTAATATCCATAATTTGCTGGTTTATGTTATACAAAGCATGCGCAATAGCAAAGCTCATATAAAAAGTAATACACATAAAGAAGAAATAAACAAAACACATGCAATCCATTGATGACTGAAATAAAAAAATAATTTTTGAGAATCCAAAAACAATCGAGATATATACTTAGCTTGAATTTTTTATATATTATTTATTTGGTAATGACCAATGAAGCTAAATTAGAAAGTTTAGATGCGGATTTTAATCCATAACTTTTTGGTTTTAGAAGGCCTTAGTTTAATTTTTGAAATCTTATTTTCCTTATTCTTCCTAAAAATCTAATAATGGCACACAAGGATATTTCAAAAGATAAAATGCCACCATCTCGTTTTTTCCGTCAGGTGATACCCAAGTTACTTTATCCGTTTTCGTTGCGTGATCCTAGTCTATGTTAGCCCAGGTGTTTCTTAAAAACGGTATTACTAGTGCCTAAAACCACAGTAATACCTCCTTTTTTACGTGAGTCTTCTAGCAGGCGCTTGGCTGGTTATAAAGTACGTCTTTAATTTCGTCGTCTATCGTTTCCGTTAGTTAACAGTTGTAAAGATTTAGCGCTGGTGATCGTAGTTTGCAAATTATAAGTTTATCATTAATGGGATGCAATAATGTCTGTTTCTTGGAATTTCCTCGCCGGATGATCAATGTTGGTCGCCAAAATCACCTTAGTTGTGTAGCTGAGTGCACCGCGAGCGGGTAGGGTTGATATTTGAGCCAGTATGACATTATTCCTGACAATTTGCACTCCATTCATCGCTATAACAATTTTTTTTTAAATAAATAGCTATTTTGCTTATTACAACTGCAAAGTCTTTGTTTCCATGTTTTAGTTTGACTGTATAAATGTGATGCGCGGACGGATATAGCCGGAAAATTATCAATTTGTAGCATGACAGGATGGCTATAGCCATCTAATTTTTGAGTCTTCTTTATAGTTAATCGCACCAGGGCTGGTTTATTGTGTATAATATAAAAAACATTTATTTAAAAAAAATTAAGCGCGATATGAAGTTTTTTATTAAGTTTTTGCTAGTTCTAAAATGATCTCCAAAAAATTTGTAGTGAGTTAACTGGAATATTTTTTTTATTTAACTATAGGGATGAATTTTGACTAGCTGTGCCAAAAAGACTGACTCTTTTTCATTTAAAATTCATTATATAATCTTCTGTATGATTTTATATTTTTGAAGATCTTCTATATCGAATAATATTATGACGATATCCAAAAAAATCGGCATTTCTTAATAAATAGATTTAGTATATATTTATTTCCCTAAATATATTGAAATTCAATTATCTCAACCTATTCTACTTGTGATGAACTTGTGATATATATTTTAACCGATGATAACCTTAAACTTAAATTTACCCTTATATATTTTTTAATATGTAGAAAACTAATCAATGTGTGTGATTAAGATTATGTGTAGGATAACAAATTTGGAAAAAGATATCCATATAAGGTATTCCACGAGAATTATCATTTTGTTAACAATATAAACAAAATGTAAAACAAAAACCTAAAATTTATAATATAAACATGGAGCAATGGATCTGTAGGTTCACGTCATCAATGTAGACCACCCGGATCACATTATTCTGACGTATAATTCAGCGGCGTCAACCTACCAATCTAACGCGCCTACACTCGGCAACGAGAATGGCACTACAAGAAGTAGCAACAACAAATAATAATGCGACTTATATCCGAAAGGAAGAAATGCTCCCGCAGCTACTTTTTTTATTTTTTAAAATTCAATTGATGCTAACTTAATTTACAAAATGATTAATCACGTGGTTTACCTTTTTAGACTTAAAAATATTTCTAGGAAGATGATATCCATTGCAGTAAATTTGTACAATCATAGATGGTTTCATAGTTTTTGTCTTTTTCAAAACTTTGTAGAAGTATTAAAACAGTTTTTCAAACCTAAACTTATCTTAGCCAAAAAATTAAATATTAAACAAAAAAGTATAAACACTTTAAATTCCTGAAAAACCAACATTTTGCGACCACTTCTTCCTCGGAAGGCATTGGCCAACCACCGAGGTTAATGCATCCCCAATAGAGTAATTCAGAACCCACATTAAACTGTAGGCTCTTTGCTTTTGTGAAATAGTAAACAAAACGCGCAACACGAAAGTAAGCGTGGTAATCGGTTTATGGCAGTACAAGAAGAACCCAAAAAGTGTAAATCACTTTTCTTCTTTTTTCTTGTTCTTCTTTTAACTTAAGGTATTGAGGTTTTGCAAGTATTATTCTAGCGCTATAATAAACAACATCGGTTTCATCTTCTGTAAATATAGTTTGCACTGTTCGTTAGCTAGCAACTATATTCATGGGAAGATTTTAAATTACAGCGCTGTTAACGTAAAATTATGTTTAGTTTCTGCTCTGTTCCAACTCCACTTCTTTGGCTAGAGACTGAATTACTTTTATGTTTAATATTTAATTTTTGCCAACTACAAACAAACCACATCTATTTTCACCATCATTTTAACTAAACTTACATAGTGTGTTCAAAACAAAACAGAACAAAAGTTTCACTTTTTTTGTTCATCCATTTTGTAATTTTTAAATATTTTATTATAGGTGTTCCACCAAAAAATTAATTATTTTAATATACTTTATATTCTGAAATTATACTTTTTTTAAATGTAGTGATATATAACTCTTGTAATCATTTATTGTAATGTGACCAAAATATATAACATAACTTTCTGTAATTTTTGTTTTATTACCTTCTTTTTCTTGACAGAGAAGTTGTAATCATGACTTAGCTCTTCCGATGACGTCGCGCATATCTTCCTGTTGTGTGATCACATGCGCAACGTCATCGGAAAAATTTTCTGCGTCCTACACTGTAAAGCTTGTGGCTTCTTTGACTTGGTTCGTGCATCGTTGTGGTGATCTTCCTCTGGACCTTGTACCTTCGACGCTGCCCTGTACTAAGTCTATTTAGGCCTTTATTGAATGTGACCAAAACGACGCATTTGTTCTTCTTGCTATCCACGAAATTCTAAGCACTTTTCTCATGGACCAAAGTCTGTTTTTCGTCTGCCTTAAGCTTTCATTGTCAGCGCCATAAAGAATTACTCAGAATACTTATTACCTGTTACGTTTTCTCAGAGACCGAAACCCCAACACAAAGTTACGAAAAATGTCTGGAGTAACGCAATAGTGCGAATAACAACACTTAAATGGAACTGGGCCGGACATGCTGCGAGGATGAAAGACGGCAGGTGGACTAAGAAGATTCTTGAATGGAGACCACGTCAAGGTGCCCTCCAAAGTAGAGGACGTCCTCCAACCAGATGGACGGACGACATAAAAAGAATCAAAACAAACCGGATGAACGCGGCACAAAATCGTAGAGCATGGATCGAATTACGGGAGGCTTAAGTCCTGCAGTGGACAAATGCGGGCTGTTGATGATGATGATAATGATGACTTTTTCTGCTGATTTTTCAGGGTACATCTAAAGATCTCACATCTTCTTTTGTTATTGGTGTCATGACTTTAGTTTTTGTATAATTGATATGCAGTCTCTGTTCTCTCTTTTGGTTTTATAAGGATTTCGGACAGTTCTGTACTTGATTCGAATAAAAGATCCGCATCGTCGGCGTATGGAAGATGCTGACATATACGCCTTTTATGGCAACTCCTCCTTCCCAGTCGTTTGTTATCCTGCTCCATATAAGATAAAGAGAAGGAGCGAAAGAATACAGCCTTGTCAGACTCCTTTCTTGATGGGTCTGATAGTTGGTTATCTAATTGTATGGTTGCTTTACTCTTTAAGTAGAGGTTATGGAGAAGAGAAATCAGGTGCTGTGGAACTACTATTTTTTTCCAAAATTTCTGATTAAGTGTAAAAATGCAATAGAAAATCACTATTTTGTTTCAAAGAAGGTGTAACACAAATACTTGACCAGAACTGCTACGATTATAAAAAGATATTTTTATATGCTTTATCGATTATGAGGTTTGATACATTTGATGTCCAACATCATAAGCTAATATAAATTCTGGAGCAACTAGATCTAAAGGTAAAAGACGTATTTTAAGCCTATACTGGAACCAAACTGCACAAATATAAATAGATGGAGAATTGGCTAAAAATTAAATCCGTAATTCTGTCCTAATGTTATTTATTCTGTATTCAGAAACAATCATTCTGAAAGTTCTGGAGGGTCTGGATACTATCCGCCTTCGAACTCTCAAATGGGTATTTCAAACGTCGGGGCTACCAGAAAGGTGTAGTGTGGTTTGCACGAACGGTGGCAGGCACGGGTGCTGATGCATACTACGCCCCTATCAAGATCTCCGTTTGACCCTATGACGCAGTCGATTCATCAAGGTTAGTTAGTCTTGATCTCTTATTCTGACAGAAAATAGGGCCAAATTAGAGTGTTTTCGACCTCACTCAGCTGCCAGACTTTATCACCCCTTACCAGTTTCCACACACGGCACAAACACGTGGCTAGCTTAGTGCACAACCATATATCACGAATGCAACGATATGTGGTGGGGTGACCTGTGAGGACTCTCAGGACTCATGACTCAGGTTAAGCAGTGTGCTCAGGACAAAGAGGACACCACCGGTTTTCATCTCAACGGTCATTTATCCGGTCAACCCCTCAAGCAACAGTAAGGTTTTACAGTTCATTGAAACATCAGGTATGCAGGTGACACAAAAATAAATGCTGTTAATATAGAAGATTTACAGGACCTTGTCAATGCAGTAAAGATAGATACAATAAAACAAAGACGGAATTTAAATTGAACGAGTAAACAAATCTAACCACCTTGAAACGTGGCTTCAGGAAGGGTGAGAGTTATCTAGGAAAAAATTTAATTTTCAAAATGAGAAATATACAAATGTTCTTAAATCAGAAAACCTACTTTTTTTTGGATTCTGCACCATCATCTTATGGGGAAAACGCTATTTTGGGTGATTTTTAGTTTTCACCATTTTTACTCCCATCTTTACGTTTTTTCTTCGTTTGTGCAAAACCTTAAGTCAAGTAGGATGGCTGAAAACAATCTCTAAAAAAATTGCTAAATGCCTTTGAAATGACCGGTGGGAGGACGGAAAAAAATAAGGGTCGCTAGGGAAATTGGCTAGCATTTCTGAAAGAGATTCCATAGAAAGAAAAGTAAGAAAGAAAGTTGCTCATGCCTTTGAAATACAACAATTATTTTAAAAATATACATTTTTACAACTATAAGCGCCACCTACCACAATCATAATCAACTACTACTTTCAAATTTCAAGGTTTTAAATTGTTTATTGTAACATAATACAAAGATAAGAACATAATTATGTATTAAGTTAATTATCCTGATCCCCTCTATAAACTACAATATTGTTCTCGGTCTCATAAATCTTAATTTCGTACAAAATTTTGGGAAATTTCATAACTTTAAGCATATTTTCCCAGAAAAAAATGGCGACATTTTCCGTTGTGCTTGGCACGTTTTTAAAATAATCAACGTCCTTATCCAAATTTTTATGATCGGCAACATCCATGATTGCCTTTTTCATTTCCAATTTTAAATCGGTTAAATTGTAGACCATTCCAGTTTTGGAATCAACTGGACCGTAAAGAGTGACCTCCACTTGAGAGAAAAAAATACAGTTAAATGTGATTGAATTATTATGCAAATATTTATTTTGTAATTTACCATTGTAATTATGGCCGTGCCCATTGGGGTTGTTGCATTTTCCATAGACTATCGCATTTTCCACATCTGATAAAAATGGGCTAAATAACCCAAATTATTATTTTGGAAATTGTTTAAATTTAAAATTTTACCTGTGCAAACGATGGCAAGCTGAAAGATGAATTCGACGAGTTAAATAAAGATTATGCACACGCATTTTCGCAGAAGGAAATTGGGAAAACAACTTGTTACGTTCAGCGTGAAGTTGGCGTTTAAACTCCTCACCTGCTTTAACCTTTTTCATGAAAATCAGACAATCAAATTTGTTTTGACGTGTAAATCTTTGTAAATATTTACTAAAAAATTAAATGATAGTTTTATGATAATGGCTTGGTTACAAAATTTGGCAGGAAAGGCCGAAGATTTTCTTAACAAAATCGATCACAACGCTTCAATTGTTTTAAACGAATCTAGCAGCTCTTCACAACTGACAAATTTGCAGTAAAGTTTTAAACATAATTTACATCAAATTTATACAGAAAACATTGTGTTTAGGCCAGAAGAAATGGAGAATAACACCTCAGAAGTACCTGGAGATAATATTAACATCACACCACCACCAATTAGTGTGGAAATTATAAATGAAACAAAACCTAACCCCGAAATTGATGCTCAACTTGAAAATGTATTGTTTGAAAGTGATGATGCAGAAATTATTATTGATGCACCTCCACAAGATGCTCCTACTTCACCACCTGATGAAGACAGCTATTCAATTTCAACCGTATTTGAAAATTCAATGAAAACAGATTCTGTTACGATCTCATCAATATCGTCTTGTACTCAATCAGAAGAGCAAGCTAAATCCGAGGAAGACGTAAGATCTTATACACTCTTATCAAATCCATCTAGCTCCACTCAGCCAGAAGAGCCAATTGTCGAGGAAGGTGCATGTGCAAGATCATATTCATACCCGTTCTCATCAAGACCATCCTGCTCCACCCACCCAGACGAGCTGGCTTCTGAGGAAGGTGCATGTGCAAGATCATATTCATACACATACTCATCAAGACCATCCACCAGCGTTCCCCCAATAGAAGATCAATTCAGATTTGAGCGAGACATGAGAAAATTTGAGGTGGAAAATAAGGGTTTAAACAAAGAAATTTTAAATTTACAACACGAATTTTCCGAATTAAAAAATAATTACGGAAATCTTCAAGTAGAAGCAGGCAGGCAGCGGGAATCGACTAGACAAGCCCAATTGGAAATGGAGCAGTACAAAATTCGTACACAACGCATACTGCAAGAAAAAGAAAAGCTTATAAGCTTAAGGCAACAAAGTAGCGAGGATAGTGAAACTGATAGACAGAATAAAATCCTTACAACTTATAACGAACAACTAAAGTAAGTTTTTGGTTATGAATCATAATAATTTTCTTACTTTTGGCTTTAATTTTTACACCGTTTATATCTATATGAGGGTTAACCAACCGTAGTACACTGGTTGATTATTATTATTATTATACTAGCACTATAGGCCTACGTGACTTGATTTATGATGTCATTCCATTTCTTTGTGTCTTGCTTTATCTTTCCAGTTGCTAAATTTTAGATCCCTTATCTCATATCCAGTCCACACTAAGCTCTTCATATTTTTTTATTAGGACATGGTGTATCTGGCTGATACACCGTGTGAACAACTTCTTGATTATTAAAACTAATTCTTTTTCAATTTAATAATTTTAGAAAAGACTTGCAATTTCAGCAAGATAGAAATAACGATTTAAAAAAGAAAGTAGAAATTTTAAACAATGAATTGACAGCGTTGCAACAGCAATATTTAAAACTACAAAATACTAGTACAGAAGAATATCAAACGTTACAAGAAACGGTAAAGACTGAAAAAAAGATTCGTGTTAATTGCGAAGAAGAAATACGTGCTGTTATCGGAGTAATTATTACCAAATCATTAACGTTTAAAAAAAATATTATGCGTTTTATTATTTTTAGGATCTTCAAAGAATTGAAGAGCAATCACTTGCATTACAGGTAGTGATTAAAGAAAGAGATGCTGAAATCGAACATTTAAAATCGCATCTAAAAAAACGCTCGCGAAGGGCCAATGAGGATCATGAATCAAGAATGCATTCCTTAACTCAAACTTTAATGACTAAGCAAACTGCTTTAGAAACTGTTACTAGTGAAAGAAATGCGTTACGCATTCAATTGGAAAATATTGAAGTCAGTATTATTCGGTTTAAAATTTTTAACTCATTTTGTTGTGTTTAATGAATTTCTTGTGTTTCAGGCTTCCTATACTCAGCTCTTAAACCAAAGACAGCGCCCTGCCATTAATATTAACAATGGCAACGATAGTGATGATGGTAAATACAATTTAATTAAATTACTTTTTCTTCTTCATTAAGTGCTTATCTAGTTGAAAAATGTTTGTGATCAACATGGCTATCCTTATTTTGTTCACAGCCATACAAAAAAGTTTTGTTGTTGTACTCCCAAACCACTGCCTTAGGTTCCTGAGCCAAGAAATACGACTTCTACCAGGGCCTCTTTTTCCTAATACTTTTCCTTGGAGAATTAGTTGAAAGTTCCTGTAGTCACTCTTGGCTATTTGCACATATCACTGTGTCACCCACATATCTGCTTATATTGTTAATCTATTCACCATTTAACAAAATGCCAGTGTTCACCTCAAGTATTTCCTCAGAATATACAGTGTTAATGATAGTGTGTGCAGCCTTGCTAACGTTCGAGTATAGATTTCTAATTACTTTAATATCTTTCTCATCCAGGCCTATTTTTTGTAGTATTTTAATAAGATTTGGATGTTGAACCTTATCAAACGCGTTCGAATAGTCTATAAAGCATGCGCAAACATCACAGCTTACATCTCTACATCTTTGAAAGATGACCTGGACGCTAAACGAGGCTTCTCTGGCACCGAGTGCGTTCCTAAACCCAAAATGCGTGGGCCGGATATTATCTTCACTTTGCCGGTATATTCTGTTATGGTATATTATCTGAGCCTTCCTCTTTCCCGTATGTGGTTTGCTGGATGGCTTTTCTCATTTCATCCTTGTTGATAGGGGGGCCTGATACTGCATTGTTAAAATTGGGTAGTTTAGGTCTCTTATCATTAAACAGTTCTTTAAAGTAATCTTGCCAGGTTTTTAGTGGCTATTCGTTGAAAATCCTGTAATTTTTTTACTGTTGCACCCAACTGCTTCCTTTATCTTCCTATGCATATTAAAACATCATGCTTAAGTTGTAAGGCTTCAATATCTTAACACTGATTTTGCGCCTTAAAAAACGTTTGTCCTATCCGCGATTCAAGCGAAACGCTCTCTACTTGGCGGACAATTTGGGACTACACAGTAATGTACAGCTTACCAAATTCACCGTGGCATAATTAAATGTGCAGAATACTGACTGGGATCAAAGAGTGAGAGAAAAAGGACAACACTGCTAAATATGATGATTGTCTCCACTCTAATGTGGAAAACATTCGGTAAACTTGGCGAGCAGTAAACAAATTCTATCTGCTTTGCTGATGTGTAGTACCAAATGGTCCGCCAGTTGGAGAGCGCTTGAATTTAAAGCTGGCAATTTATGAAATTATAATTTTAGCAAGATCTCATCAAGTTCCTAGATTCATGGAAGCGTCTCCTTTGGATGTTGGAATGACCAGAAGAGTCAAGCGTGTTTATTCGACTATAGACACAGTCAGTATTAGAACTGGAATGTTTCTACGTCGTCATCCAGGAGCTAGAGTTTTCATTTTTTGCTACATGGTAATTTACTAACAAATAAAAATTTTATTTATATATGTATATACAATATATTTTTTATTTACAGATAATGATTCATGTATGGGTGCTATATTTATTGTTTGGTTATGCGCCTGCCATGCGTTAAAATATTTATATTTATATTTATTAAACCGTGATTCCTATTGTTATTATTATTATTATCTAATGGCGGGGTTCCCAAACTGTTAAATATTATTATTAAATATTAAATATTTTCCTATATTTACTCCCATATTTTTTTTTTATAAATGAATTGAAACATTAATAGAAGCTTTAAAATGAATACCTACCGAGTTCCTATTTCCATTTTCTGAAAAAAAAAAAATCCAGGACTAGGTGGTACATTTTAAATGTTGTTGTTTTTAAGCGTTATGTTTGGGAAGCCCTGACCTACTGTGTTACTTGAAGCTGTGTTATAAATGTAAAAGTTTAGTCAGTTAATAAATTATTTTTGATTAATTTTTGTTGTGTAATTATATTTTTTTAAATGTAGTCCAAGCGCTCTAAATAGTTTTCCTTTTCAATGCTTTTCCAATTTCAATAAGCTATTTTAAAAATAAAGACCACCGTTAATCATAACGAATCACACACACATACACAAACATATTTAAATTATGGTCAATTATTATTCAACCTCAAAACATGCCTTCATAAAGCGGAAGTAAGTAGTTTTCGTGACTTAAACTTTTCCGCCAAACTCCCATGGCCAACTGGGTGGGGGAGGGTAAGTAGCTTTTAGCATAAAGCAAAACGTTCTAAAAATTGCCTTCCTTTGGATGTTCTCTTTGATAACCTTTTCGATGTTCTTGCCAACTTTTTATTGATTTTGAATTTTTTTCAGGTTTTTGCTGATATCGGGTTGACCGATTTTAAATCACGTTGCAGAGGTTGTACTAGACGATATAATTAGTTATCAAATATCGTGTGAAATATATTTATTTGAGCTAAATTAAATTCAAAATCGGCTGGCAAGTGCGTTGGAGCACATATCATGACGGGCTGCGGTCATAATCAGCATGCTTTTTTTATGTGAAATAGAGCCATTGGATTTTTAAAAATTCTTGATTATTTGTAATTTTGCATGCAACTTTTAACTTTGGTTCGTCGATTTTAAATCGCTTAACGGGAGGTTGTAGACAATTGTTTCGTTTAAAAAATGGCCCAAGGCGGATATACTTTTGAGCTTTTCACCTATGTTAAGGTCAGAATCGGTGACACAAATCATGGGTTTTAAGAATTATTTCCAATTTTGATTTTTGCTTTTAACTTGGAAATGGATTGACCAATTTTAAATTGCTTTTTGGAAGGTTGTAGAGTGCTACCATATTCTTTAAAAAATATTTTGTATAAATACATCTATAGTGTAGACGACACCAGTTGCGCATTCTTCAAACCAATATAGCTTTGGTTTAAAGAATGAAATATAGGTGTCTACAGTGTACGTTATCAAAGTATTCCAGGTGGTATATGACCATTATTACTTATTATTTATTAATAACTTTAATTATTGATATCTATCATAAAATAAATAATCATAAAATGAGGTTTTTAAAACTAGGTTACAAATGGTTATTTTTGTACATTTTATTTGGCATAAATATGCTGGTTTTGATCGTTTTGGTTTAGAAATAGGAGATATATTTAAGTAAGGAATCTTCTATAGTCAATACAGTGGTGCCAGCTTTGGAGCGTAAAAAAAAGTTAAAGCAATCGTTCGCGGCGTTATAATAAGTATTTAGTAGGCATGGATACATTCTTTATGGAGAGAGTGAAATCAAAAAAGCAAGACGTACAAAGTGTAGGAATTGGCTGAGCGTATAGCAAGCGTAACGCGTAAAACGGAGACGTAAGCCTTATGTAGAAGGATGTGTCTAGCGTTTTGCTAGATGTTTCGTACTCTTCAGCATTCATATCACATGCTAAAAACCGTTTCAAGACGAATTGAACTCGCTGTCGCACCCTCGCACCGAACACGTCCCGCACGTCCCTTTGATTAAAATAAAGTATTGTAAAATACATGCACTGGCGTGAATTGTATTATAAATTGTAGATTGGTTAGTTATTTGCCAAAGTTGCGAAAGAAACTGAAAAATGTTTATTTTATGAAATATAAATGTAGGTTAAAAAATGTATAGATAAATGAGGAAAGCAACTGAAGTATGAAAGTAAAGGGAAGGGATACAGAGAAGATTTGAGAGTTCGTGCAAAGTTCAAAAGATTTGAAAATTCCGCGAAAACTGCTGAAATTGCAGTGGAAGGAGACGAGTTGCGACCGCGTTCGTATCTATATGCCGAGTAAATGATGTAGTGAATTGTAAACCTCTGTATGTCACTGGCGTGCTTGAAGTGCCGAGATCGGTCGAGGCTTAAATATAATATCATTAAAAGAGACAGCAACAGGCAAGGACGGTCGCACGTGGCGTAGAGGTAGGTGCGGCCTGCGAAGACGAAGAGCGCCGTGAGTCGAAACGCTGAAAGTCGGTTCTATTCCTCAGCCTCGGCATTATACTAGCAGGCCAGTGTGCGACTGCGTTCGACATTGCCTCGCTCCTTGTTGTTGCGGTTTTGTTTCAAGTTATACGGGTCGGAAAGTACTCGAAACAAAGTCGCGTCCTCTCTGCTGGCTGGTGTAAGTGGTTTGAGCTGTCGCAGTCGCGGAATACTCTGGTAATACGTGCCCGCAGCTATACTGTAGATAGAATCTACCTGGTTCCAATGTTCGAATGTTCGGCGAGCGGTAGTGTTGTGAGATAAGTGGCTAGGGATAGTGAGCCGTGCGGAGAAGAGCCGTGTTTAGTGCCTGTCAATTTTAGTGCCACAAAATGGCATTAAATCAGGACGAATCAAAACAGGTGGTGCGAGTGGATCAGGACTCTGAAACGGACTTGCAAGCTCTTTTTGATAGCGTTTTAAAGCCGGACTCCAAAAGACCTCTTCAGGTACCATGGAGCATGCGGAAGTTACCGGATTCGTTTTTTAATCCACCATCTACCGGTTCAAAATCAATTAACCATTCACGAGAAAATTCAGTTGATTCGGCATTCGGATCGTCAAATGGTGGCGGCAACGGGGGTGGCAGCAGTACAACCCCTCTTAACACAGTACCTACTACTCATCATCGCGCACATAGTTCTCCGGCATCATTGCAACAAACGTACGCTGTGGGGCAGCAACAAACAACCCCAACTCATCACCACATCAAACAAAGATCCTACGATGTAGCTAGTAAAACAGAAGATAACACCCCTTTACCTCCAGGATGGGAACAGGCCCGAACCGCTGAAGGGCAAGTTTATTATTTAAAGTAAGTATCGATATGAGACGTGTTATATCGTGGATCGAGTGAAACTTTCAACTTTTCGTCCGTACCCCTTTATTCAATGGGCGCAAAACCTGTTAACTGCTTGCTCTGTCTACCTAATCAAAATGGTCTGATCGTTATTTAAAAATCGCCCTTTACCTGCTCAAACTACCTGTGACCATAGGCTTCTATAACCTGTGCCATAGGATTCTATTACCTGTACCTGCACCCTCACCCGCACCCATACCCGCAAACTCCGCAGCCCTACCTGTCCTGAATACCACCGAACTGAACCTTTACTCGAACCTGTACACTGTTCAGTGTCCGTCATGGTGTTTGTTGGCTTTCACATGCTAGTTACGCTTAGCTTCAATTTTCTATCTCTTTACATGCAACTGCACATGATATTTACAACATGGCCGTAGCTGGTGTGCATCCGCAACTCGGCAATAAGAATTCTTCATCTGTAATAAAATATAATATGTATATGACGATTATAAATCATCATTATTCCCGCGCTTAAATCAAATATATTTGTATGTAAGGAAGTATGCATAATACTTCTTCATAATACCCCTTTGTGTATGGAAGCTATGCCATGCAATGAAATAGAAATCCAAGAATTCATCGCGATCGCGCAGCTCTGATGAATGCAGTATACCAATACAATAGTATATATGTATGTGTTTAGGTGGTAATACTGGTAATGGTACGGTTTGGTATGGTATCGCAGTCGTGGCGATTGGTGATGGCCGCGGCCGCAGCTACAGCATGGCCACTTTCTATCCAGGAAACGACACGACTAGCTATATAGCGATAGAAGTTTGCCTTTACCTCATGTTTATTTGCATTTGCATACATCTACTTGGTCATTAAACCGTTGCGTTGCTATTATATTGACTAACCATCCTACGATATTACCAGCACCTCGTTAAAACCATATTTGGGAGAAATTAATTACCTACATGCATAATTATCATTATTGAAGTCATTTGTCTGGCACCACCGCAGTCGGCAAAATGAAAGAAACTTTAAGAATAAAATGAATGCGGACTTAAGAATAAACCTATATCCAAACGAAACAAGACAAATAATGCGATATCAGTATTTGTAGAGGAGCACATGTTGGTTCAATGATTAAATTTATAATCATATGAACTCATGACTCAAGCTTCTACTTGTTGCATTGAGGTCGTAGAGTCAGATCTCTGTTCTCGGCTTCTCGGTTTCTTAGCACTCAGCTGAGTTGAGCTCTCAAACTACCATCATAATACATCCAGCATGCCAAGTCTTAAGCTCCTATAAACATGGAATATGAAAACTGCAGCATTGCAATGCGCACAAGTTGAGGTTTGCCTTGACGTGAAATTAAACAACATTTTGGCAAGTTGGGCCTTCGCTTCCACATACGAGTAATTAGTTGCCAGACAAGTATTTTTAGATTTTAAAATTCTAGGCGCCGAAGTCGGCCATCGAACTCTTAACTTAGCAAAATATCCAATCTAACATTGAAGCTGTTCTATCAAGAAAAACAAACCTACTAAATACTCTACCCACATCATAATCTTTATAAATTAACTCCACAATGATATGTACACATTAAAACTAATATAAATTAGGCCACATCATCCAACATTAATATTTATCATTAATTCATGTGCTCATGTACCAGAAAACATCACCAAAATATATTGTTTCGTTTCTTTGTTTTATCTACATTTTTAAACCTCACATTTGCTTAATTATTCAGTATCTATATTTATAATAATAGAATAATACATCACTGACGTCAAAATTACTGTCCCATAACATAGAAGTAGGTGAAATGTATAAAACATATCATGATTTACACCATGTGGGGTTTTAAAAATGCTAAATCTAAGCGAAAATTCCTAACCCACCCAATGTTATAAACCTGTATCTAGGTGAACTCAAAATTGCCAGACCGAAAAAGTCCAATACCCCAGACTACGCTAATTAACCACCAAAAACTAATAAAATTACTTAATGATGAAAGCAACTAATTAAAAATCACCACACTTTATTTAACATCATCGGTAATAATTTATTCACTTATTTTCATATAAAACATTTTTTAAGCTGAGCTTTTTTGTAATTTTTACTAATTTCTTTCAGAAAGAAAAAACCACCCTAATATGGCATAAAGCTACTCAACATTTTCATAAATTCATTCCTTAACTCGATTAGGACAAATTTATAAACAAAATATAATCTAACAATTGTATAATAATTTATCATAAATATATTTGTTTATAAAATCAATTAGTAATTATTTAAATAATATTGCTTTTTTATATTGATAATAAATGCGCAATAAACTAAATTTTTGTATATATTTTGTATATTTATTTATTTATTCTTTATCGTAACTAATTATTCTAAATTTCTACCTTTTCCAGTAAAAGAAAAACATTAAAATATTTGTTATATTTTTTTAAATTAATGCATATATAAGTGAGTCGTAATTATCTAAAAAAAAAATAAGTCGTACAGTGTTGTTACATTATTATTAATTAATAATTTTAATTAAATAGAATTCTTTCTCACGATAGTTTCTCATGGAACGGGAGCCTGCAATTTTTGTTGTATACTAAAAATTGCTAAAATGTTGAATTATAGATTTGGTGGAGGAGGCGCTTGGCGGTTAAGAAATCTAAAATTTTTTATAAAAAAATTTCTATTAATAATTTTTTGTTTATTAAATTATTACGATTCGTAAAAATCATTTTAAATGTAATAAAGGCAAATGTTATGGATTACAGATATATTCGAGCAAAAATTACATTTAATCATTTTTTATTAGCAGATTTTTAATAAAGTTACTTAAAATTACGTTGAAGATGATGATTATAAAATAATAATGAAAGGAATGGAATTTTCTTTCCTCAAATTTTTAATAATTATAGCCCAATTAAGTCGATCAATTTAAAGGTTGCCAATTGGAAATTTTAAGCATTTGAAGGATTAAAATTAAAAATTTGAAAAAATATTTCTCAAAAAATATAAATTGACGTCAACATTTTGAAAATAGCACAATTTGTTTTTAAGTTCATGTTAATATTTAATTATTAATTAAATTCTCATTAAGTAAATTGAACTTAAGAGTTGCAAGTTGGAAATTTCATAATTTTGAAGAAGAATTTATTGCTCTTTTAAAATATGCAAGAGGTTTTGGAAAAAAATAGAAATTTGTGTCAAAATTTTGAAAAAAAATGTTTATTACGTATATGTCTGTAATTAAAGCCTGCTCAAGTGGATTAATTTAAGGGTTACGAATTGAAAATTTTAAGCATTTGAATGCTCTTTAATAATATGAAAAATATTTAAAATAAAATTAAAAATTGACGTCATATTTTTGAAAATTTGATACAAATTGGGTTCATTTTCAATGTCAAAAAGTCTGAGTCTTAAAGGATAAATTTAAGAATTCTTCTTCTTATTATTATTAGCCTTCATATCATCAACTGTTACCATGCTTCTCTGTCGTTTGCTGTCCTCATCCACTGTTTCCCGATATGGTTGTCTATCCATCTCTTTTGAGGCCTTCCTGTACTTCTTCTGATTTGTCGGGGTCTCCAAAAGGTAATTTTATGAGTCCATTGTTTTATATTTTTCTACCCACGTGTCCTATCCATTGCCACTTGTCCGCTGTTCGCTCCATTACGTTTATTAATTTTGTCCTTGCTCGGATATCTGTGTTCCGCATTTTGTCTCTCATAGTGATTCCTAACATTTTGCGTTCCATGGCTTTTTTGAGTAACTTCAAGTTTCGCTGCTGATCACCACGGTTTTTAGGCAATATGTAGCAACAAGAAGGATGCAGCTGTTGTTGATATTAAATTTTTTAAGGGTTGTAAATTGATAGTTTTATGTATTTGGCGCAGAATTAATTAGTCTTTAAAATTATAAATGAATACTTAAAAAATAAATAAAATTGACATCAAAATTTTGAAAATGTACAAAAATTGCATTGCAAAAATAATTAACAAAAATTTTATATTATAGTCACAATATTGCAGCATTTATTTTTCATTCATAATGTGCTTTGTTCATTGTTTGTTTTATGCAACGGGTCGGATCCTCTTAATCACAGAAGTGGACAGCCGAGAGCTACATGCAAATTTTAATTTTCTGGCCTTCCTTATGAGACAAAATTATATAGTTAAATTTTTGTATAAAAATATGAGAGCAGAGTGGCCGAGCGGTAAAACGCTGGACTGGCATGCTAGAGGTTCTAATCCGGCACAATTTATAACTCTAGATTTAAAATTTCTCTATGCTCTCGGGTGGTTCGGAAGTCATCTTAAAAGCCGTTGGTCCCGTGTGACGTAACACCTGCCCTGTTACTCATATTAAAGACGTAAAAATTAGACTCTGTCTACATCCGAAAGCGAGAGCTCTTGCTTAAAAACGGGTGTATACATAAAAATATATTCATTATTTGCTAAATATAAATTTATGTTACATTCTGCTGGGCCGCTAAAGATGTTCATGTGACCCTCGAAGAAAAAAGTTTGCACCGTTTACGTAGATTTGAAATAAAAGATCTTCATGTGGAGTCTTTCACACGGGCATTTTTCCATATGAACGTGAATTTCGCATTCAGAATCTATGTGTGCAACCCTCGAAAAATCCATGTTAGCCTAACTCGCAATTGGAGTTACACGTTGGAGGGTGTAGAATGCCCGACGAAGAATATTTTTTAAATAGTGCATTAGATAAATATGCTTTATATAAATAAAAAAAATTATAAAAATTATACAAGCCATATGAAAAGTACCTAGATCAAACCGGTTAAGAACCACTAAAGGAAAAACAAAAAAAAAGTTAACATTAGCATTAGCTTGCCTCGCAAATGACATTTTTTTCCTTGCAAGTTGAGAGCGTGCGAGTGGAATTTTTGAGGGTTGTGTGTGAAAGGGGTCTATAATGCAAAGGCCCGTATTCTTTCATGCAACAGGTTGGATCCGGCTCGCGGCCCAGAATTTTTCCACCCCTGCCATATTTATCATTTATAACAAATAAAATTTATTCCTTTTTAAGTACCCGAAATAACACGATATCAAAATCTTATCAAATATTATTACGTAAATTAAACAAAAATATTTTAAATTATTTTGTTGATTAACTTAAGGTATGCAAAATTATTTTATAATCTCTGCAAAAGCTGATTATTTAATCTTAAATAATATAAATGATTTAATATGAAATCATAAACATGGGATTTGTCTACAGTAAAGCGCAAACATTGCAAAAAAAGAAGTTATGAATGGGAGCGTGAAATTTGAAACTTCTCGTGTATCACACAAGCCACTCAACGAGGAGGATGGAAATATGTTTTTGTCATTTAGCAAAAAATATACATAATTAAATAATTTTACAGACATGCAAAGATGAATAGATTAATTTTTATTTAATTAAAATTGTTTTTGAATTTAAAAAAATTAAATTAATTATTGAAATTAATTTCAAAAAATATTTATTTCTTTTTTTATATATTAATAAAATCTACATAAAACCAAAAAAGTATCTGAAAAGCCCCAGAAGTACCAGAAAAACCCCATAAACCATAAAAGAATCTAGCTGCCCCTTCTAACCTAATCCTGAGCCTGTACTTGCTAGCCTACACCTACTAACGAAAAATTAGTAGATTCCAAAATATGTTTGGCTAAAGCTGAGCCGTTAATGTATTTAGGACGTAACGCGTTTGTGTACGTCGTAATTTGTATTTTGTACGTCGTAATTTGTCTTCGTTTTACCAAAATATTTTAAATTAAAATTATGACAATTTATTTAGTAAATTCCCGAATTTGAAAAATAAATTTCGTCCTTTACACTACTCGTTAAGTTGGAGTCAGATTTGAAAATAGTTTTTACATTATATTACATAAAAACGTCCGATTTTGTCTGTGCAGTTTTCTATATACACCAATAACTCGCTTTGCGTCGTTTCGTTTTGCGTTTTTTCGAAGTTGCGTCGCTGCTGAATTAGTACTAATTTTCACTGTGCGTCGTTAGATTTTCAAAGTTGCGTTGTTTTGGGTTCAAGTCTTTAATTTTTTTTTAAATTTTTTGATTTTTTTTTTTTTTCTAAAAGATGGCACGTCTTTTTTTTCTAATTGCGCCATGCCATCAAAACTCGGGGATTCCCTTTCTACCCGGGGATTCCCCCAATTTTAATACAGTTTTATTTTCACTTTGTTTTGCTAATTTTAGAGTTCAGTTTCAATGAAATGTTTACTTT
>JARJDX010070958.1:0-10488 GCA_030264735.1 Gymnusa sp. GC000175 | reverse complement strand
GCTTTTACGCACAGCTGCCGTTTTATTTTTTGCATCCGAAATCCACACTGAAAGCATCGAGCCAGCCGACGTTCTCAATCAACTTCCTAACGAAATTTACAACGAAGAGGTAAGTAATTAAAATTATAAAATGATTTTGTTTAGTAGCTTAAGAAATTGTACACAAACTCTGCATTTTTTTTTAAATCTTGTCATTATTTTTATTAGAATTGCGCTCAAAAAACTATTTTCCTATTTGGCTGCACAAATTGTGAATGTCCCGTGAATGAAAGTAAAATAGATTTTCCTTAATTAAATTCTCAAATGAGAATGTGTCGCCTTCTTCTTTTAAGTATTTCAAAAATTCGTCGGCACTTTAAACTGTTCAAAATTCTTAAACTAGATAACCACAATGCCTCGGAGAAAGGAGAGATAAGAAAGGATAGAAGAGAAAGGAGAGAGGTGAAGAGCAAATAAGATTTTTCTTCGATTAAAGTTGAAGAAATGACTTGAAAGAAAATTAAAACAAAATACGGAATCGTTGGAAGAGTCCTAAATATTAAATAATTCAACCAAATGGAAGCGACATAAGAGTATATAAAGCTAGAGTTGTGAAAGCAATTAGAATTTAAGCTTTCGCGACTTAAGTTAATGTAAATTTTCTTACTTTCGGGTTTAACTCGCGTATTTTTATTGGTTGTTGCCAACGTTTCGCTCGCGATTGCAGGGAACATTCTTAAGGCGGAAAAGTCAGATAACTGGAGACCTTGCTCGAGTGTGTGCTTATATAGGATGAAAAAATAGTGGGGGTGGGAATTTAATAATGAAAACAAATATTTCCAGGTATGGGAGATTTCAAAACCATGCTCACGATTTAAGTTAAGGCAAATATTATGAATCAAAATAGAGTGATGTGGCCTGCCCAGTTCCATTTTAATAATTTTGTGGTAGTGGTGACTATTGACTATTTTGGTCTTTTTCTTTTTTGTTTCCAGATTAACCCTTTCTTTCCAACCTATTTTTAGCATGCTTCTTTTCATACTATTTTGGCATGATCTTAATTTCTTGTACAGTTTGTCCGTCACTACCCATGTTTGACATCCATATGTAAGGCTACACATATCAAATATCCTACTTTAAATATGTTTAAGGGTCCAATATTTTTGCCATCCTAAGTTTACTCTTCTATTAATTTCTTTTTGGAGTCCATTTTTAAAGCTAATGAGTTATCCTAGGTATATATAGTCCTGGATATATTCGATGTCTGTGTTTCGTCCAAATTTTTGTTTTGGCTAGGTTCATTGTTAATCCAGCTTCTCTACTCTGTTTTTTGAGTTCTTTTAAAAGTCTTTCCAGTTATTTAGCTGATGTTGCAATCAGAGCAATGTCGTCTGCGAATCTCAATTTATACAGCTTTTTTCCATTGATATTTAGTCGATGGTCCTCTGATATGTTGTTTATTATATATTAAATTACGCAGTTTAAAAGGTCTGGTGATAGTGGATCCCCTTACCTTACTCCTCTATTTACCTAGAATATTCTTCCTATCTTTTCAGTTTTATATTTGCTTTATTGTTTTTGTATAATTGTTGTGTGATTTTGATTAATTTTGTCGCTACGTTTGCGTGATCTAAGGCTTTCCAAATGCTTCCGTGTTCCAAGGAGTCGAAGGTTTTTTGAAGTCGACAAAACAGATATGTATTTTAATATTGTATTCTTTGCACTTTTCCATCAATTTGTTGACAGCATGTAGATGGTGTGTTTTTATTTGTTTTTTCTGAAGCCTGCTTGTTCAGATGTCTGGTATTCTTCGATGTAGTTTTTAATCCGATTTTGTATGAGTTTGGTAAAGATTTTACTTAATGAAGCTATAAAGCTGATCGATCTGTAATTTTTAACGATTCATCTGTCACCTTTTTTATGTAGCAATATTATTTGTGAATGTTTCTGTTGAATTTGCTCCGTTTCCAATATCTTGATGAATAGTATCAATAAATTGTTTGATAATTTCATTTCGCCTATTTTGATTAACTCGTTTATTATGCCATCCTGTCCTGGGCTTCTTTTAAATTTTATTTCATCTATTGTTTTTTTGATTTCATCTTTTGTAAAATATTCGGTGACGTCCTTATAGCGAAATTCTGATAAGGTATTTTTATTATTCTTCTCGCTATGATATAATTTCTCGAAAAACTTTGTGGCGATTTCTGATATTTCGTTCCTCTTGTGTTCTTTTTTCTAATCCTTTTCGATGTTGTAGATCCACTGTTTACCTGTGTTCAGTTTTCTGGTTAGCTTGCTTCATTTCCGTGATTTGTTTTTTTATCTTTAAATCTTTTATTATAGCTTTTTTGACTAGTTTCCTGAATTCCGCTAGTTAGATTTTTTGTATTGGTTTTTTATTTCTTGTGTTTTCTAATTTAATCATTTCTAACATCAATCGTTTTGTTTCTGATATAAGTTTGTTATTATCTATACCTCTTCTGTTTATAATTTGTCCAGCTGCATTCGTGATTTATTTTTCTATTAGATTGGACATTTCTTTTATTTCCATGTTGTCATCTGATTTGGAAAGCACAATGTGTTTCTGTAGTTCTCGTTTGTAGTTTATTCTTAATGTGGTACTTACTAGTCTTTGGTCTGATATGAATTGGAAGTTATTTAAAACCTTTGTATTTGTAATGTTCTTTATATTATTTGTCAAGATGTAGTCTATTTCATTTTTGTGTCCTGAGGGAGATTGCCACGTCCGTTTTTTTTTTCTGTATTAGTGAAGTGTGAGTTTGTTATTTTTAATTGGTTTTGCAACGCAAAGTCCCTAATTAACTCTGATTTCTTGTACCATACGAAGATGTTCCTAGTACGTTTTCTTCTCATTGATGTATCTTTCCCATTAGAGTCTCCCATAATTATAACTATGTCTTCCTTAGCTTTATTTAATTCTTTATAGAATTTTTCTATTTCTTCTTCGGCTGATATACTTGTTGGTGCGTTTACGTTTATTAAATTTATTAATTGCTTATTAAAGTTAAGTTTTAGCATTGCAATTCGTTCGTTTGTACTCTTAAAGTATACTATGTTTTGTTTCCATTTTTTATTTATGCCAAATCCGGTTCCTTATTGACCTTTTTAGCTATTCCGTGCAATAAAATGACTTGGAATTTTTTACTGTTATTGATGAGTAATTTCTTCTAATTTTTGATATCCCTAGTATGTCCCAATTGATCATGTTTAGAACTTGTTCTAGCTCTACTATTATATGTTCTTCTTTTAGTGTACTAGTATTGAGTGTACCTATATAATATTTGAAGTGAGAAGTGTTGGTCTTAGATACTATCGGTGACCAGCCGTGTTGAGTAACGTCTTTATGTGTGTTTTTCTGTTGTGGGTTTCGCTTGATCTTGTCGTAGGTATATTTGCTTCGGTTGCCTTTTTCATGTCCTTGCTAATTGCTGTTTCCGTTCCCTTGTTTTCTATGTCTATGTAGCGCTTTGGTTACTACATTGACTCGGTTCTTTTACATACATCTTCTTTTCCGCTCAGACTGTTGGATCTTAAACGGTTTATGAATTCGCTGATGAATACTATTCCCAACAATTTTTGGCTTATGCAGTTTCCATATTTTTGTGTACTCTGCTGTTCTTGTTTTTGCTTTTTTGTGATCTGGCTCTTTTTATCTATTGCTTTTATAGTTTATTAGGCTTTTAGGCTCTTCTTCTTTGTCTAATGAGAGTATTCTTTTCTTTTTGTTTATTCCTTGCTCCGTTATCTCTGCTTCGTTACTGGTTACTATATTTCCATCTATGTATAGCTTATTGTATTTTATTATAGCGTGTTTTCCTTTTTTCTGAGCTTCTTTTATAAGCGGTATTAACTGCTTCCTTTCCTCTAAGACCTTCTTCGGAAAGTCTTCGTTTATTATGATGTCGGTACCCCTGAAATTCTTTTTATTTGCTAGTATGTCTGTAATTTTTCTTCTTGCAACTACCTTTCGTAACACTGGTCTGTCATTCCCATCTTTTTTGTTTCCTATTCTGTATACATTATCTATTTCTATAACTGATATTTCTACTTTTATTGTTTTTCTAATTAATTCGATACAGATGTTCTCTAATTCCTGTCTGTTCGTCTCTGCTTCGTTTAAGCCTAATATTATGAGATTTCTTTCTTTGTTTATTTTCTCTATAGCTCCCCATCTCTAAGTGTGCTGGTCTATTTTCATCTTGTGTTCCTCTAGTGGGTCATTTGTTGTCAACAACTTTTTGTTTATATCCTTTTAAACGTTAGCTATATCCTATTTGATATCCGCTATGGCGTTCAGTATTTTTTTGCTTGCTTGTAGTAGCGCTTCGGTAAGGATCGGCAGTTTAGTTAATGATAACCCTACTTAGATCAGACTCAAACCCAAACTGCCGCTACCTTGGTGCGGACACATCATCCAAACGCAGAACCATGTTGGCCTTTGGAGAGACCAAAAACCTACCCAAATGGATCATAGAAGTTGAAAAGGATTTAGAACTGATGAGAATAACAGAGCAAGACATATAAGAAAGAAGCACGTAAGAGAAAGAAGGAAGAGTAACACCAAGTGGTCCTAACCAGATATAAACAATGCCTTACTTTCTTCTCTTAGGATTCCAAAAATTCGTTTTCTGTTTGTCATTTTGGCAAAAATACGTTTTCAAAATTATTCTTCTGTTTGTCCTAAATTGTAAAACTAGACGAACATATGTCTCGCCTTTTTCTTTCTAGTCTTCCAATAATTAGTTTTCTTTGTGGCCTTTTAGCTAATTTAAATAATTTACATTTTTTTGCTTCTTGGTAAATACTTTTGTCTTTTCTACATTCTATAATCAGATGTACACAATTTCTCACATTCTTCTTCTATAGAGTTTTCAACATTTTATATTTCGCTTTCCAACAATGGTTTAACTACGAATCACTAACAAACACCTTCTGCATTATTTTTTTTATTATTTTTGTCTTATGTTAGGTTTTGCTTTGGTTTTGTTTAAGTTGATCAGTTCTCCTTATTGTGTAACCAAAATACCTCTTCTCCATCGTAAGATAGTCCTGTATTTTCCAACGGATTAGTTTGCTTTTTATGAGATACCGATATATTCGAATGCCTTCGCGCTACCTTTTTGTGGATCTTTCTAGTACCCACCCCATGTTGGGGACGTTTTCTTTACTTCGAAGACCTTTGTTTCCAGGCCATCTGACTGATGTAAACTTTTTCGCTGTTATTCGGGTAATATTCTGGAGAGATACTGAGAGTTGCTAATAAAGTTTTTATCTTAATTTTTCCAGTTGACTGTGCTGACAGTTTAACACGGACATCTATTGCATACGTTAAGAGTGCTCTGATGATTGTCTTATAGCTGATAACATTATTTTTAATATTATTGACTTTATTATTCCTATTTAGTATTACAGAAACATTAGGATATCACAACTATTCTGTTCGTCTGTGCTCGTATTTCAATTCTTTTTCTTTTTAGTGGTTACACATGAATGTGTTTTACAGTCCAATAAGTATGAGCATTTGCTGACTACGTGTATCCATCTAAATTTATCTACTTTTCGCCGTGTTTCTTCTACATATTCCTGAACTACCAACTTATCGAGGTTGGTTTAAGACTTTCGAGTTGCATGTCCATTGTACTGGAGAATCCATCTCAAAAAATATTATGAAGCCTAAATTGCAATCACCTTGTAGATTAACGTTAGTAGTCAGTAACCTTTTATTTATGATATTAATATCCCAATGGCAGGTTGCTTTATCAGTATAGAAAGTATATTTGACGCTCTAACGCTTTTTGTTACTCCTCTAAACATAAATTTGTAATCGGCCACGATCCTCCATTTCCTTTCCTTTAGTTTTAGTAAGTACATCAATATCTAACTGCATTTCCTGTAGCCCTTTTATGACGTCTTCCGCTTTTCCCTTCCGTCCTTGAACGTTACATGTTCCAAATATCATATCCTTACTTCATTTCCGAGGTTTATTGCTGGAATGTTTAGCAGATTGATTTCTTATAAGTAACGGGAATCTAATCCGATGCCTAAACACTCATCTTCTATTCGATCTTGAAACCGTCTGCTTCAGAAGGAGGGTTACTCGTTACATCCTTCGTCTTTCAGACAGAGTTTTATTATATATTTCAAAATATAATCAGGACCTTTTCTTCCTTTCTTTGGGATGTGAATTGCAATACTATATTACTGCACCTTCTCTAACAGTCAGTCATATTGACCTATGTGCTTTTTGCAATAGAGAATAGACTATTCTTCTATCCATCCCAGATCCATTCTTTTTGCGAATGCTAGCAACTGGGAAAATGTTAGATTTTTTTTCTTTTTAGATGCTCTACTTCCTAGAAATGCAATTCTTGCATTTTCTAGACTTTGTAGAGGAGTTTCTTCTTCCAGAAAATAGCCTCTTCAAACAGGAATTACCGCTCCTTCACGCGTTTTTTAAAGCGTATGTCAGGTTGATTTTCGTAGTATTCTAAAAGCTGTTTTTTAGACGACATCCTGTGCGGCTTTGATTATAATCTGGTTCGTAGAAATTAAACTTCGGTAGTCAGCTAGTTGGTCTACTTAATTATTGCCAACGATTAGCCTTTTGGTCTATGTCGATTGTTCCTATCACTGTGATTGTTCATCCTCTGTAATAATCGTTTCTCGTTTCGGTTGCCTAACTTTTGGCATTAGATAACTCTAAAAGATGCCTGGTTTCAAGAGTTAGTATTTGTCTAAAAGAGGTTTAACTTCATTCAAATATTTAACTCTATTTTCGTTTTAGATTGATCGATTAATCGTACAAATTAAAATGGACCCAAGTTGTTTTACCGGAAGAGGATATTTTAAAGTTAGAAGACCACTAATACTTAGCGTAAGTTTTTTATATTTATTTAAAATATTACATCACTCGAAAGCAGGAAAGTTTTAGATCTACTTTGTCAATAATAATAATAATAATTCTTTGTGCATCTATCATATAATATTTTGTAAACTAGCGGTTCCAGAATTTCTAAAGTATTAGACTAAGTAATAATTTTTCTTTATTTAAATAGATATTGTTTAAAAATATTGACCTCCACAGTAGGCGGTGCTAAAATTAAGCGTTTAAAATTAAATCATTATTTTACGTTAAAAAATAAATATGTAGTAATTTACAAATAAAATCGATATGTTTATTTTCAGATTGCGGGTGCCATAGTGAGTTATGAATTAATATTTATTCAATTCAGCGCGCATTGAAAAACACTTTATTAATCCTTCAGTGTACATAACCAATAATTTATTATTTAAATCATATTTAAACGAATGCGAGTGTTATTGTTTGCTCTAAGTAAATATTATTATGGTCAACAAATTATTTATCACACGATCACACCTTAAGCGGTAGTCAATAAATGATTTAAAACGTAAATACGTTGCTGAAGTAATTTCAGAACAATTTTTCAAGTGCATGTGGGATTTGTATGTGATTTATAGCACGCACATTCAAGTAATAATTTACATCGCATCAATTGGCCCAGTGTTTGCAACGATGGTCGATTTTATTGTTGTACCTACTCGTTTATTATTCATGCGCGCCGAGTTGATACCCTTAAACCCTCAATCAACACACAAAACTTAATTATGAATAAAATTCACACCTCTCGACAACGTTATAACAGCACTACATCAATCGGTGAGTATGGTATAACGTTAAAAAACATTTTAAAAATGAATTGGTGAGTATTAAAATGTAGCGTTTCTTAAACAGTGTTTCACAGAATATTTATAAAGTTTTCAAAAATAGAGTAGAATCTAAGAAAATTTAAGAAACACTGTTTTATTATTCCAATACAAAGTAAAACTACTAATCAGTGACAAATTATATATAGCTAATATGCGTTTATCAATGGTGCATCCACACTTGCAAACAAAATCACACACTTTAATGGACGCCGATGAAAAATTACCCGAGTCCTACTTACATGAAGCTCTGCGAAGCATTTTGGTCATCGGGCAGATTCTCGGCCAATTGCCAGTTCTAGGCGTCGTAAGTAATAGCGTCAATACATTAAGCTTCTCATGGAAGAGCTGGAAGTTTGCGTACTGTTGCGTTCCGGCAGCAGGAACAACATTCGTCATGTTGATGCTCATCGTCAAAATGGTCACGTCCGGCACAAATCTCTTCATTATAAGTAGGATAAAATTTAAAAGCATCATTATAAGCGATTACTTGTATGTTTTTCTTATAGCCACTTTTATTTTTCATTTTTGCAATATGGGCATCACTCTGAGCTTTTTCTACTTGGCCACTAAATGGCCACTTTTAATGAGGGAATGGAACAATGTTGAAGTCCACATGCGCAGCTACGGATTGCCCAAAACTTTAAAATTCAGAATTCGTCTCATCGCTGTAGTTGTTTTAACATTAACTACAGGTTAGTTACATTTTATAAATATGATATCAGCTACACATTTTTAGTTAACAATCGTTGTGCTATTAGTAATAACATTATAGTATAGTATAGAGTCCGAGAATACTGTGTTTCTATTTAATGATGTGTTAAGAACATAAAAAACACTTCACAACAACAAATTATCGGAAACTTTTAGTTTTTGAAAATTTTAAATTACAATTTGAAACATAAATTTAAAATGGAGAGGCATAAAAAGTGTTATTTAGACCTGAGAACACTAATAATAATAATAAGATAACCTACACCCGCGGTATTTAAACTGTATTTCACGAAACTCAGCAGAGCAGAGCTTTCCAAACTTTTTATGTTGTGATGCACTTCTTACTTCATCAGTGCGCGACACAGTAATTCAGATTTACTAGCAAAACGGAAGTTAAAGTAACCCCCCAATAAGCACACACATATTTAAATTTATGGTGTTGCTTTCTTACATAGGATCAGAAGTTTTTTGTTCATTCGCGAATATTAAAATTCTACTCACTGCAGATGACACACCAATCAGTGATACTTTACAATTGTTCCACGAATTGTTGTTTAAATATCTATAAATTTGTAATATTTATATACATATAACAAAAGAATTTTGAAGTGAAAATTTTTTTCATATAAGCCCCAGAGTTTTTGTGAATATTTAATTCTTTTTTAATAAGGAAAGGTTCTATAAAATATTTTACCGGATTGCTTGGAGTGGGTTTTATTTTAATTAATCATATTTGTATAACACCCTGTAGAATAATTTAATCTGTTTAACAACACGGAAAATGATTAGTGTATTCTATTGTTACAAACCCAAATTGAACATAATTCTTGCATATATTTTTGTAGTCGTATTTGATTTGATACTTAAAATTGTGCAATAGATTCGAAACTTTGACAATACGGGAAAATGACTGCAGTAGTTCGAATATTGCCAACCTAAATAACACATAATCCTCATTTTTTTGTGCAATATGATACTTATAAAATCTAAATTTTAATTATGAGGGTAGAAAAATTGTTCCCAATGTGTGATGCTCAATACAGGAAGTTATGCAAGAAATCCTTTAGCCTCTCTTAAAAAACTAGAGTCTTTGCAGGCCTCTCGGAGTAATGGCCACGTAAAATAAAAGATGTCGGCCAGCAGCTTCGACAATATCCTTGTTAGTTTTCCGGTACCGCTTTAGTGGATGATTCAACAGGCGTATGGAAAATAATGAGCTGTAATGCAATAGATAAGAAAGACATCATGGCACTAATTTTTCTTTAAATATTTATCATAATAAAAAGACGTTCAAAGTCCCGATTTTCACATTGCAGAGGTTTCTTAAGAAGAGAATTTCTAGGCGATAGTTGTATACCTATTAATCTTCTGTAGTAATATTCGAACCATTAGAAACCAAATTGAGTATGTAATAATAAATCACTGCTTTTAAAATATTATCAAATCAGGTAAAACTTACGCTGGGGTTGATTTCTATTTTTCTTCTTATAGTGCACACTCGTTACCGAGCGTAGGTGACTTCCCCGCTTACTTTCGTGTTGTGCGTTTTTTTGTTTGCTATTACACGAAAGCAATGGACCTACAGTAGCTTCCGAACACAAAATTGGAGAAGTTATGCTGGGGCAAGTACTCTCGTTTGTTGCCAATTGCTTTCCGAGAAGGAAGTAAAATTCCGATGTTGGTTTTTCAGGATTTGACCCCTAGATCTTGGCCCGACTAAAGCTACGACCTGATTTCCACACAAATCTAAATCTGTTATGTGAGAAAATGTTGCTTTACTGAACGAATTAATGGATACTATGTAGAGATAAACCAAGATATAGTCATTTTGGAGATAAAAATTACGATGTATTGGGATCTGACATGGGGGCGTGGCCTAACCAATATGGAATCGACAAGTGTGTACATTTGAAAGTAACAGTTTTGTATCGTTCGCGGTTTTCATTAATATGTCGTTAACAATGGATGTTATTTATCAGTGGGGTGTCGAGCTTCTCTATTTTTTCGCCTGCTCAGTCTCTGCTCGTTAATTTCAGCCTTCTTTTT
>JARJDX010070954.1:0-10773 GCA_030264735.1 Gymnusa sp. GC000175 | reverse complement strand
TGTTTTTTCACTCACAGGAAAGTCGAGTGGAGACCACATTTTTTTTATATTATAATGAGTAAGGATTATTTAAATTGTTTTTAAATATTGTATCATATACAGTTATTTTTATTATTTATTCACACTATAATATCTCAATGTAGGTTTCTGTGGCGGGAAGGGCCGTCAATAACTTGAATAGATTCTACTACATGTGATGTCGATAGCTTTTATGATGCGATATAGTCAAGGGGAGAGAACATTTGATAACCTCTCATGCATCATTTCTAGACATGCTACACATCATTGCTGACACCTCAATTACCTATTTATTTGCTCCATACACCCGACTTCAATCTTGCTAAATAATAATGATTACAAATATGCCTTCGATGTTCGATAAGTCACATAAATCCATAAATGGGAACGCCTCAATTATTCATTACAAATTATTGCGGAATTTATCAATTTAATAACCCTTGTAATAATAAATATTTATTGAGGGATGTTGAATTAACATTTAAAATTGCAAAATTAAATTTTGATTGAAGATTTTGGATTACATGGTGTGGGTGAAATTTAAGATTGAAGAATGTGTAGTTTAGATATTTAAAATGTAAAATTTGGGGTAGGATGGTAAAATTTAAACGAAAGGCCATTATTTAAGTTGACTTGGAGCAGTTGTTGGAGCTTAATTTATATAAATATAGCAAACAAAGATTTTAATGTGTCTTTTCAAGTGCTCCTTTCGGGTTTCTTAATTTGGGGAAGCGCGTAGCGTGACTGTGTGGAGAGAGAAGACTATTGGATATTTCTGTGCTACTTAGGTAAACACGATTATTTTTAAGTTCCCGACATTTAAATAAAGTGCGCTCGTCATGCCGCAGGGTTGAGGTCTGAGGATGGATTCGCGGCTTGTTGAGGCCTTGCGGTGAACTAGAATGATTCCGAATCACAGTGCGGCAAATTGGACTCGTATTTAATGTTGTTATACGGATTAGAGTACAGTGTTATCTGTATCTGCCGGCAGCACTCGTACTTAATCTCTTAAGGCGAAGCCCAATGACTGCTTGCTTCTGTGTTGCTTTCGATACATTCGAACATATTCCTATTGTTTACTACCACAAACCAACCTAATACCACGATATTAACTCGCACTTCCATACACTATTTAGAGATAACAATTTTTTTTAAAAAGAAAATTTCCTTCGACAATCATTTCCCCTAAAAAAATATAATCCAAACCCAATATGAATGTTTTATTTCTTTGTTCTTACAAAATAAATTTTTAAAATTAAAGATTTTTATAAAACTTGGCTTTAGCGAATATATATATATATATCCCGAATTATTCGTAATAATTCATAAAGAGGGTTAAAGTCCATGTCTTCTGCTTGAAGTAAAACTGCTTAAAAGAGTTTCGCTTGACAATAATTTTCTTAAAGGAATTTTGTTTCTTATATCGTATTGAAGAGATGCAGTAGGCCATCGTAGCTGTAAAAAACTCATTGTCCGAAAATCAGAGATAAACAGGTAGAGGTACCACTTCGAACACCACTGAATAAGTCGAAAATGGAAATTTCCGCAAAAAGCCATGTTTTGCCATAAACTCGATATACTACCACTTCCGGTTTGTAAATTTCTGCCAAAAGTAACTGGGCTCTTCCAATTTTTGTTAAAAGTAAAATATGAATTTTTGTGGTGATATTTAAAAAACGCGCCACAGCCACACACACCCATCCACACAGACATTTTTTAATTTTGGTCAATTCTTGTTCAAGGGACCCTAAAAGATAAATTTCCACTAAAATCTCAATTTTTTTTTGACTATTACAATACTTTATCTTACTATCGTATGATAAAGTAATAAGAAATTGGGAGCAGATATGTGATATCGTGACACAGGGGGAAGAAGAATTATTAGGGATTTAAGTATTGGGGATTTTAAGCATTCGGCATTTTGAGTATTCGGGATTTTGAAAATTCGGGATTTTAGTATTCGGGATTTTGTTGTTGTTGTTGTTTTACGGTTCGACAAACTAAATTTTTGTCGTTTCAAAGCAAATTGTAAGATGGGTGTGTAGGCACCAACAGTTTTTTCCTTTTTTCCTTAAGAAAATCAACATAATTTAATAGTTTTTTTTCGATTTTACTTTTATTTACGAAGCTGACAATGATTGAAATAGGTTATATATCATTCAAAATTCAAAAGTGACGGATGTCGCTATCGGAGTTATTGCCAACATACATTTCAATGAAATGAAGTTGCAGAAACATACTGCCAACCTAATTAGCTGATAATTAATGAAATATCGTTATGTTTGTATTAAAGTTAACGGATATTTCAAATTCGTAAATGAAAGTCGTGTGGTGACCACACCTCCATTTTTTTTAATTTTCCATAAACGATTTCCAATAATTTTTTTATAACTAATAGCATACGATTATAAGAAAAAATATTTTAATCATTAAAAAAACGGTAGTTACCTCGTTTAATTGTTAAATTTAAGTTCTGTCTTATTATGAAATTTTTATTTGCTTTAAATGTATCTAATTTAAAAATATGTATTTTAAATAAAGATTAATGTTAACAAAAAAGTTATAGTTTTAAATAGTAATAATAAGTATTGTTGTTCTTATAGTTTGTAATGTTGTCAGGCATCAGTGGTGTGAGTGTCGAAAAAAATAATTTATGATGTTCGCACATAACGCGCAGATGCCCTGATTGATTAATAGGCATATAATTGTACATATCGAGTCTCATATGGCCCATACAAGCTCGGTAGTATTAATCATGACCGCGTTGACACTGTGCACGCGGCCATATCATTAATATAGTTGGACACTTGCGGCTTGGAACACAGGTACCAAGGTGTTGGACGCGCGCTTTCGGTTTGGCTTATTGAAATAGCCGCCGTAAATCAACTGCCCTTAAGATAGATGACCTCCCCGTGTTGCCATCACGACTCAAAACGTACAAAAATCTATTTTGTATGAAACGCCCAAAAGAAATTGATTTGACTCAAATTTGATTTTTGAGCGAGAGATGTAAAAGGGAATTTATGAGGGGAAATAGTGCCGGAAACATATGAGTGTGTATATTTGATAGGTAAGCTATATATTTGACGAATGGCCCTAATCACCTAAGAGGTATCGGTTGAGTTATGATATGACCGGACGGTCAGTCGATATGTGATTCAATAACCCATATACCTAGAGGGGTCATTCCAGTTCGATACGGGCCATTTGTCAAGAGATATAAGGTATCATAAAATTATTTGATCGCTATTTCTATCATATTGCATTATACGCGAAGATTTTTATGCCGACTCGACTAGAAATATAATTCCTGCGAGTCTCTACGTCCCGATTCAATTTAATTTAAGAAGCAATTTGAGTTAATTGACAAATCCGCCAGTCGCAAATATGGAATTAGACCCTCCCTTTTATATAAAATATAAATCTGCGTATGGAATGTGACGCTGTTCGCAGCGGGATTTAAAGCTTAGGGTAGTCACCCCCTAAAGGTGCGCAGCATGCACTAATAAGCCGATTAGTAAATTTCATTAGGTCAAATTGATGGTTTTATATTCATTTTAATGGGTTTTGCGAAAAAGTTAACATTTCATTCACTTTAATCCTCTTTTTCTAATCCAACACTTTTTTTATTACATACAAATTGCGTTAACAAAAAACATTTTTCATACATTTACAAAAAAAAACAGCAAAAATCCCATTTCATCTACACTGAGAGAAACAATTCATATATAATTTTTGGTCCATATATAAAATAATTTAATATTTTTTTAATTCTTTTGTTTTTTATGTACAACTAATTTTTAAGGTAAAAATTTACATTTATTTAACAATTTTTGTATTACTACCTTGAATATAGTTGAATCAACAGAGCTTTGGATGCATGTCATCGCGAATTAAGAGCCAACATAAATTATTATTGTTAATTGTCCAAATCGGTAACTTGATTTTTAAATAATTTCACGACTATGGTTATGTCTCACGGGCGAGATAGGTGGATGGCTTCACCACAGTAGCAGAGGTGACAACATAGGAAAAACCTAAACCCCACGCTGGCGCTGAGCCAAAAAAATATGTGGCTGAATAGAAGACCAGTCCCCACCATAAGAATCTCGTGGAAAATGGCGTAGCTCACTATATTCAGCGTTACATCTGCTATACAAGGTTATGCAGAGGAAGACCACATTTTCCTGAACTACTCGTAGGACGAAATATGGATACCAACAAAACCAAACCTACCAAAGGGTGCTATCCGAAGAATCCGAGGTTCCAAACCTTGCTTCTGGATTTGCAAAAAAAGCCGGAAGCAAAGGAACAAAAGAACAGTTACAATGAGGAACCAGACTTCAGAAAGACCTGCAAAAGGACAGTCAGAGACAAATGGGTCTTTAAAGAAAACAGACCGTAGCATAACGAATACCGGAAAAGAAACACTGTAACTTTTGCAACAGGAGCACTACCTTAACGTAGACCTCAGAAATCTTGCTGCTTGGAACATAGGTACCAAGGTATTGGACGCGCGCTTTCGATTTGACTTATTGAAATAGCCGCCGTTAATTAACTGCCCTTAAGATAGATGACTTTTCCGTGTTGCTATCATGACTCAATACCTAAACCCGACGATCCTTTAAAAGGGTGGTCAAGAGGAACTGCGAAGTGCCAAACAAATTCGTCGGTAACGAGCGCATCAAGTGGGAACTCAAATGCGACACTTTTGCAATAGGTCAAAAACCTGTTAACCCTACTTCTAAAACCAGTACCAAGAACTAGGCTAACAAGCCAATGGGTCATTTCTCCTAAAACTCCTTGAGAAATCACTGGAAAGCACATTATTGATGAAATTTTTAGCGCCTTACGCTTGAACCAATACCGGCCCCAGTCACCAAACTGGGATATCGTGTTAAATTAGGCTACACAAGTTTGTAGGCCAAGTGTAAGGTACCCTGAGGGCAAAGAAGATAGCACTCAGATTCGGGGCGTTTAATAACACCGGTCTAGAACCTATTAAAAGAGCTATGGGGAGTGGAGGTATTTACTAAAAAATACGCGAGTGGATGCTAAAATATAGGAAGTCTTACGCATCAGCCTATGATGTGACCCTTGAAAACAAACCTACACGAGGCTGTCTGCAGGAGGTGTTCTTTCAATAGTACTGTGGTGCCTGATCTTCTTCGGGAACTTGTCCAAATAGGCGTGACAGCAGTCGGATATTCCGACCATATAGCAATACTTGCAATCAGAAAATTTGGAGCTACAGTATCAGAGTATATGCACTGTACACTGAATAAGGTGGAAAAGTGCTGCGGCAAGAAAGGGCTACCTGTTAATCTCCTCAAAATGACATTGAACCATTCACATGCAAAAGGAAGATGCCAGCTCAAAGTGATGAAGAAGATCAAGTACGTGATCCTGGAAAGGGTTCTGACTTTCAAAACATCACTTGAAAAATGTAATAAACAAAGCCTTAAGGGCTCTTTGGACTTGCAGTAGGGCGCCACAGAAGGCAAAGACGAATATTGCGCAGAAAGCACCAAACAGGGTACAACGACTAGCCTTCCTAAGGCTAGCTGGAGTGATGCCAACACCAATAACCTTGCTTAACTAACCACCACACACTTGGTAGTAGCGACGAAAGCAAAACGCGAACCTACACACTGGTGTCGAAGAGAAGACATCCAAATGGAGACATTTAACCATCATAAATAAGATCTTTAGACACCCAAGAAGGGTGAACGGCACCATAAATAATATAAAATTTTGATCCCCGGTGAGTGTGACAAATTAATTAAAGGCAGAATAATATACCAGACAGATGCCTCCAAGCACGAAGACAAAATAGGCCAAAAGATACATGGCGTTGATAGATCGGGCTGCAGAATAATTGCTAATGTAGGCTCTTATACGATAGTACTCTAAGCTGAGACATTCTCCATAATGATGGCTGCAGATGCAATGGTGAAGTGAGACTACGAAAGTAAAAGAATCTCCATCGTCACTGACAGTAAGGCAGTATCGGCGGGCTAGGCGATTGCAAGGTTACTTCCGCACTCAATTTCGATTGCAAAAGAGCTCTTGATAGACTAGAAATTCTTCTTCTTCTATGTGCCAAATCCGCCTAGCAAATGTTGGCGATCATCCCCGCTATAATAACCTTATTGGCAGCGGCACTGAATAACGGTACTGATGTCTTTCCATACCATTGTCTGAGGTTCTTTAACCATGAGGTACGTCTTCTCCCCAGTCTTCTATTACCATCTTGCCTTGCATGATGAGCTGCAGTAGGCGGTATTTTGTGTTTCTCAGATAAGAGACTTTTCTTATTTTGATGTTTGACATGACTTCGATCTTCTTGCCTATTTTTTCCAGGACCTCTTTGTTTGTTGTTCTGTCAACCCAGCTGATCCACAAAAATTTTTGATACACCCACATTTCTAAGGCGTCGATCTTCTTCGAGGTTACTTCTGTCAACGTCCATGACTACATACCGTAAAGCAAGACCGAAAATACAAAACATTCCTCAATGCGAATTTTAAGCTGCAAGCTAAGATTGGGCCTGCATAAAAGCTACCCTTAAAAATGCGATTCTAGATTTTATTTCCGCCGAGTGATCCAATTTCATCCATGTTTCACCCTAGATACATGATGCGCGATACTCTTTTAATGGCCGTGTTGTTTGCATACAGACCAGTGTCTTGTGGATTTGCCTCTTTGCTTATGACCATGTACTTCGTCTTGCTTGCATTGAGTTTAAGACCGTATCCTTCACCTTCTCAGTTATTATTCTACTTAGTAATGTCTGCAGTCCTTCAGGTGTATCTGCAATCGACAGGGTGTTGTCTTCGTAGGATATGTTGTTTATTGCTTCGCCGTTTACAATAATACCTTCTTCCATTTTATGTAGGGTATTTTTAAAGAGTTCTTCTGAGTAAACGTTAAAGAGAAGTTGTGACAGGATTTAAGCTTGATGTACTCCACGTAGGATTTCGATTTCGTCAGTCTAGAAATGTGGAACAAATTAACTTTATTCTGGACACCTCTTCACTCCAACTTTAGGTGCAACCGGTGTATAGACGAATTTGCCAAGAAAGACAGAGAAAAAATCAGATCTGAACCAGCTTCCGCACGTTGCGAAACCTTAGATCAAAAAATCTCTAAAAAAGGACCACTGGAAATAGTGGCTTGAAACACCAGGTCAACTTTAAGTTTAAATTCATAGGGAACTGCGAAAATTTCCTTCGTAACTCGCTCAATTTTAACCCTAATTGCCAAATTAAAAACAAATGATAGAAAATTAAAAGCCTCCCAACCTTATATTTAAAACATTTTTTGAGACAAGGTATAAGGTAAAAGGTTAATGGCGAAAAACAAGTAAAAAAAGTGGGTTAAAAAATTGGGTTGCTTCAAGAGACTGTAATTCGTTTAATAAAGGAGCGCTAAAAAAACCAAACTACGAAAAATTTTATTTTTATTTATAAGTTTTCTAAAAAAAAATGTAGGATTATCTAAAACTGAATTCCCTTAACCTATTTACGAAAAACTCGATTTTTAACTCTAACTCATTCTAAAAAATTTGTACCACCCAGGAGGCTCTTAAATTTTTTAAACATTTAAACTACATGCTAAAACATATATTTTCCCAAAGTTTCGTCCTTTCCCTAATTTTGTATAATTGAAAATGTAACTTTACATTACTAGATGTCGTTTTTTACTTTCATTTACTTCGTAAGTGGGATCTGTCTGTCTGTGTCTGTCTGTCTGTCTGTCTGTCTGTCTGTGTCNGGTTAGGTTTTTCGGTTTTTTGCAGATATTTTAAAAACTATTAAGTTTATAGAAAAAACGTAAGAGTTTAAAAGTGTTAAATTTGCAATAAATTTTGTTCTTATCGTTTTTTCAAAATTTAACATTTCAAGAACTCATCCTTGTTCGTTGTTAAGGAACGTTTTATTAAATTTATTACCATTAAGTAGCAGAGACATACTGTCATTTTAATCAGCTGACAATTAATAAAATAGGTTATACATCATTCAAAAGTGGCGGATGTCACTATCAGAGTTATTGCCATCATACATTTCACAACACAATGAAGTTGCAGTCACATACAGCCAACCTAATGATAATTAATAAAATGTAATTAAGTTTTTATTAAAAGTATCGGATATGTTTTAAATTCGTAAATTAAAGTCGTGTGGTGACTCCAATTTTTTACTTGTTTTTTGTGTTTCTCAAAAATACAGCACAAAAAAAAATTATGTAAAAGTTTAAAAAATAAAAAAAATCTTGATCAACAAAATGACAATTAAGTAATCTATAATGGCTTTTAAAAAATTTGCAAAAAAATGGAGTGTTCCCAACTCAACTTTCCCGTGAGCGAAAAAAAAAAAGTTGTTGAAATTACGTTCTGCAGCAATTTTAATCGTATAATTTTTTGAAATAGTTACTCTTTAGGAAGTAAATACAAACTAAGAAATAATACATTCGGTTCACCCACACACACGGAGGCGCACACACACACACACACACATACAGACATCATAGCAAAATTGGTCAATTCTTATTTAGAGAACCTCAAAACGTCAACATCTAATGAAATTTCAAAAAATAAATTTGCACGATTACTCTACTTTAAGTTTTAATCCGAAAGTTTAGTTAAAAAATCCATAAAATAATTTTTGAAGAGAATGGGAATATTTTTTTTATTTGTGCCAAGTTATTATTTGTGAGTTTATAGATAGTGAGTCAAGCAATATGGGGTGTGTGTGTGAAATCGGCCTCGGGGGTGTCCAGGTCCGAGGGCCATTTGTCTATACGACTGCTAGGATGAAAAATCCATTTCTGGTCGTCTTATTGATGCTCCCCCCGAGGCCTTTACTAATATTCCGCCCTGCAACTTATGATGCTCTACTCGGACAGCATTTTAAAACACATCCGTCAAAGTTTTAAAAGTCTCCAAGAGAAAAGTTGTCTGGGAAACTTATACGTTCTTTCGCCGCGGCACAAGCATTATAACAACCTGTCACAGCGAATATGTGTTTTATCGCGGGTTTGACAAACATACCCCTGGGAATATTCTGATTTGGACACTGGTTTGAATCGTTGAGTGCCTCTAATACCATGGGACTTTCTCCCTTACATACTACGTATGCACTAAAAGATACACCCTATGTGTAAAGAAAATTTACTTTAAAACGCGAATTTTAGTTTGCAATAATTAATGTTGTTGTGGATTGAATTGAGTTCTGAGAATTTTGAACTTGGCTTAGGTTTTGGATCAATATATTTTTTGTTTGTAAGTGAAATAGATAAATTAATGTTTTCCCTGTTTTTGTGAAATTGGCAAAGAAGGGTATTTTACGGGAAGTGGTGGAAGAGGAATGTTGGAATAAAATCTTAACTAGAGCGTTGATGAGAATTTATATAATTAGTGCCCGAGAGAATGTGTTTACGGAGCATTAAATCAAACATATATCATTCTGTAATATGCATAATTACATACGTGAAAACATTAATAAAGTAAATGAGGAGTTCAAACGTTGCAAAGCGTGACAAGTTGACATATTAAAAAGTATTGGTTATTTAGTTTGTTGTTGAGTGTATCATTTTCCATGATGTAGTTTATGTGGGTTGGGACGTGGGGATGATTTAATTTAATTATGAATATGATCGGGGCTTGGTAATATTTCCAGGAGTCGTTTGGTTTGGTAGCTGCTGCCAAAATGGAATATTTAAGTGCGGTTTAGGCGGATTTTAAAATTTTAAAGCACTCTTTGGCTTACATATCCTCTATATTTGCGAAGGGTAAGTGTAAGAACGATCGCATTTGAAACTGAGACGCCCTTCGGGATCCGTAACCTACTTATTCCACATTCAATATTTCATCGAGCGAACGAGCAATGCTCGCCTCACTTTTAACACATAGCCAGCCCTTGGATAACTTTGAAGTGTTGCAGATTTGATCCCGCCTCATCCCTCCAAAAAGGTATCTAAACCCAAAACTAATTAAAGTTGTGTTGCTTGGGCATGGTGCATAACCGAGCCGGGGCAAGTACAAACATATAAATTACTTTTAATTACAACAATTTTATAATTTGTACTTTCCGAGTCTTGATTAATTAACACCCAAGATTAATGGATATTGTAAATTATTATGTGCATACCAGGAAATAAACTATCTAACAAAATAAATATTTTTTGGAAGGGTTTCAAAATTAAATCTAAAATTTACAACTCGATACACTCGCCCGGAACTTATTTAGTTATTTCAATATAATTTATCATTCTTTCAAAACACTCTTCCACATACTTCATCCTTCAAGCCACTAATAGGTGTTTAATTATAAAAATTTAACAATAGCAAAGCACTACTTAAGACAGCCGCTAGACTATGAACACACATTGTTTATTTTGACAAGTATATTAGAAACCTCAAAAGAACACACGTTTTTTCACTACATCAGCTATTTCGGTAACCATATTTTAAAAAAACATAATTCCCAAAGTACCGAAATAAAACTAAAATTAGTATTTAAAAAAATTAGATTTATTACCCCAAAAAGAGGAAAGAATTATCCCGAAATGTCCATTATTACCCTCAGAAATTTATAAAAAATTAACGTTGCAATGGGGAACGAAAATATTTTTAGAATCCTCACGTGGCAAATTACCTAAATGAAGGAATTCCTTTACATTTATTATAGGGTGTCTCCTTATTAAAATACTTATGCAATACTCAACAAATTACGATTAAAGCAAACTTTTTTT
>JARJDX010070941.1:0-12363 GCA_030264735.1 Gymnusa sp. GC000175 | reverse complement strand
ATTTTTTAAATGTGTTATGTTTTTACTAAGCATCCTGTATAATTCTTTTATTGCATTTACATTTACCTGTTTTTCTGTGTTAGATGTATAATGCACTGATTGTTCGATATTGGCTATAACCTAATATGTCACTGTTTCATTGTTGTGTGGTCGTTTTGGTTTAAACAACGTGTACCCCTAGGACCCGACGTATTTACAAATATATATATATTTTAGCCAAGTAATAGAGCATTGTAGTTAGAACATCATTACCAAAAAGTTTCCTGCAAGATGTGTTTTTATTTAAATTGTTGAGGTAATTTTGTGGTAAAAAAAATTTAAACTAATCCAATCTTGCACATGACTTTTAGTTAATTTTAGTACATAGGGTAAATTAATTTATAGGATGTCTTATATAATATCTTGTGACCTTGTAAACATTTTATTTTTGGAACATATTTTACAATTTAAAAGTTTTTTTACTTGTTGCTAGAAGCAATGAAGGGGAAAAATAAAATAAAACTTGATAGAGTAGGTACGTGAGTTTTAATTTTACTTAAAAGCTTTAGATTTAGTTTTTTTTGCTTTCGTTTATTTCGGTTAACTTAAAAGCCAATAGTCTCGTCTTTAATAAAAATCTACCTAGTTACTGTAAAAATTAAGCAGAAATTACAGAATAAACCAAAAACTAAAGCCTGCGACTATAGCTACTACAGCTACGGCATGCTCCTTATTGTAATTTTAAATTATTTAAAATTTAATTTAACTACATTTTAATGTCTCAATTTTTATACAAGACATCCTGTGTATTGTAATATTAATTTAAATTGGCAGGTTTAAAAGAAGTGCCCCATAAAATGAACAATTACAACTTAAATTCGGCGGAAATTGGCTCATGTCTTTTTTTTGCTTAAAAGAACTTCTGTGCGATGAACTTTTGCTATATTTCATTTTTGAAAAATGTGCAGTCTATCAAATTGGTGTCGAGCAAGTTTCTATGAAATATTCATTCTTGCAAAAGTCTTTCATTACAAAATATGTTAAGCAAAAATCTTTTCTATTAAATATATATTTAAATCTTTCGAACAAAAATCTGTACAGCAAAATTTTTTTCGAGCATCGAAATTTAGATCAATTGTGTGTGGATTAAATTTCCATCAAGTCTTTCGAACAATAGATCTACAACCAAATATTATATTACTAGAAAGGTAACAAACCTAAAATGAATGCAAAAAAAAAAGATATTTTTGCAAAAAAATTAAATTATCTATAATTTTTTATTTCCTCATTATTTCTTCTATTTAAAAAATAATTTATTGAATTTTTTTATTATAAAATTAATTAGTTACTATACAGGGTGATCACCATTCTTGGTCATAGGATATTTACATGCAAAATTGGTAGCCGCGTAAATTAGATTTAAAGATGGCAAAAAATTGCGATTGCTACGAAATATACTGAAATTTACACAAATAGAAATGAAGTCTTAATAACCACATGATAATAATATACAATTTTGACAGTTTTAACCAAAATATTGACAAATATTTACAAATATTAGTTGACCAAAATGACAAATATGTCTCAGCAACTTTTTTTTTGTAAAACATACTTTGGAAATTATGCAAATTAAATATGCAATAAATTTTTTCAAAATTCAACATTGTAAGAACTCAGTATTATTCATTGGTAAACAACAAAGAGAAGTTTCAAAAGTAATTGTTATTCCGATCAGCCGATGATTGATATGATATGATAAATATATAAATCATTATTATAGGGCCTTACCTAAATTTTTTTTACAGAACATACAAAATATATTTTGTTTGTAATTCAGATGAGGATTCCCAAAAACTTTTTAAGCTTTTTTTACCTAAAACAAATGGGAAAACAGGAAATTGCAAAAATTTTATTTTAGAAAATGGCCTTTGACCAAGAATCGTACTTAACACTCTGTATAGATCACCCTTTAAAGTTCACTTTTTAGTGTTTTTCATTTTTTTTTTTTTAATTTTGTAAAATTTTGTACAAAATAATTTTTTACACAGGGGCACAACTTTTATTCTTTCCAATTTTAGTACCCATTAGTATTTTTATCTAGATTTATGTGGTATATATTTTTAATTAATTTTTATGTTTTTTGTAATAGGTTGCTCCATATCTGGCCCAGAGGGATGTAATTTATTCATCTACCATTTACCTCAAGAATTTGGGGACGCAGAACTGATGCAAATGTTCCTTCCATTTGGCAACGTTATCAGTTCTAAAGTGTTTATAGACCGTGCCACTAACCAGAGCAAATGTTTCGGTACGTTTAAAAAATAAAAAAATTAATATTATTTTTATTTGCATACGGTAAAGTACACGTATATAAGAAATTAAAAAATATTACACTACAATTAACTAAAAAGCAAAGTAAATTTAGAAATTTATAAAGGCTCGTAGCTTCGTTGCCTACTAAGTTAAAGGTCCCGGGTTCAAACCAGAAAATCATTATCGGACTACTACTTCCACTTTGAAAGGCAATGAACAACCACTGATGGTACATACCTCGGGATAGTTTTTCCAATTTAGTGGTTCGTTTAATAGCAGGCAACAACACAGTAGTCGCCTTACATACCATTTCAGTAATTTCATGGAATCATAATTCATTTTAGGGCGATATATTTCCATCCAAATTGCATTAGAAAATTTATTACCTGCTTTCATTGCAGAAATTATTCTTCTGCGAATGCTATGAGTTAGTCTGATAGCTGAGAATCCTTACATGAGTAAGGATACTGTTAAGCACAAAATATAACTATTTGTTATGTTGGACAACTTGGCAATTAAAAGGAAAATTTTACATCTAAAGTATTACCGATTTAATCGTTGAGCATAATCATAACCTGGAGAATGTTTCTTACAATGGCAAATAAAACGTGTACAACACCCAATAAGTTTACTGGACCTAAGACAATTTACATCTATTTTTAGTGCTGTGTTTAGTATAAGCTTATGGCTTACATGTTATACTTTTTTATAGAAAATTTATTCATTTAAAAAAAAATACATTTTTTTAAAAAACGTCAGTTTACTCTGAATTTTACACTTAGTTTTTATAAGATTTAGAAAAATTACGTATGTATGACATACTAAAAGCAAAAAAGCCTTAAAAAATATGGTCCTTAGAATTGTTTGAATCGTAAATAACATTTTTGTAAAAATTTTATAATTTTTTATCATTTTGATTAATGCCTTAACAAAAACTATTTGATTTAAATTTTCTTACTTTTGTGAAAGCTTAAATTCTAAATTAAACATTATTTACCGTTGCCTAAATTTTTAAAGGATTTAAAAAAATTACGTAGTAATAATGACATACTAAAAGCACAAAAGCTTGAGGCTAATGGATGTATTAAAATTTTTATTATTTACAGTATGTTTAATATATGGACACCCCTGTACATATTTCAACACAGAAATTAGTACATAAATTTCAATACACCAATACACGTATAGATGTGTGGAGGATTCCAAACTTCAAGATATACATTAATTAATGGATATTTTAATACAGCAAGTACACGTTAAAAGGGAGGGTGGGGGATTAGATTAGGTTGGGTTATCCATCCACCCCTATCAGTGCGTACTTATGGATGTATTTAAATTTTTATGAATTGTTTTATGAAAAGTTAGCACATAATTTTATTATAGCAACCAACACAGTATATGGAGGGTTCCATACATCAATATACCTAGCAAATAAATTTAATACAACAATTAGTACACCTAGATAGGGAGTATTGGAATGCAGAAATATATACATATTTCTAAAAAAAAGTAGTACACAGTGATAGGAGGGGGTACGGTTTCTGTACATCAATTCATATAGCAGTTAATACATATTTTATTACAGCAATTAGTACAGACAGATAGAGGTTGGTGGGGGTCGTCTATGCATAAATACATACAGCTATTAGTACATATTGATAGAGGCGGGTAGGAGGTTACATATATTAATTCATGCAAAATGTATTACACAATTTAAGACAGCAAGTATAGAAACATTGAATATTTAGAAAATATGAATCTTATTTGAATATGGATCAAAATGAGCAAAAAACACATTTAAATATTGTTCGTGTTCATATGTTAACATGCATTAAATTATCTAATTTTGGGTAAAAATTTCATTAAAATTGATACTGTGGAAATTTATGTGCAAATTTAAAAAAATACACTTGCAAGTATTTTATAAATCTCATTTATTTAAACTTAAACTAAATATTTTAAAGAGATTTTATTAAAGAATTTATTTCTAATGGTCAAAGATAATTTTAATTTTAACCAATGGATTTAAATCTATTTAAATAAAGGTAAAATGTATTTTAGGAAACGTCAAAATATTTTTAACAATTAAATGAAATATTGAAAAATTTTCATATATTATTATGTTATCAAGCATTAAATTGTCTAATTTTTTGTAAAAATTGCATTAAAATCGATAGTGTGGAAATTTGGAAACATGCATTTTTATATGCAAATTTTAAGAAATACACCAATAAAGTCATGCCTCTATTTTATAAATTTAATTTATTTAAACACAAATTAAATATAAGTGATGTTATTAAAGAATTTATTTTCATTGGTCAAAGATAATTTTAATTTTAACCAATGGATTTAAATTTATTTAAAGAAAGCTAAAATACATTTTAAGGAAGGTAAAAATATACCATAAAATTAAAGAAATATATTTTTGAAATGATTTTAAATAAGAAAATAAAAATTGTTTTATTTTTGGAATTAAATTCTATTTTACTAAAATAAACGCCTTTGAATAAATTTTTAATTTCAATACGATTTTAGTTGTTACATGTTAAAAAATGAAAGTATGGTCATTACACGATTTTCATTTACGTTATATATTTAAACCATTATAAATAATTTCTAGATTTATTTATAAATAAATATTTTTTTTTTTAATTAAAATTTATTTATTTTATAAATACATGTTGTGAATAATAATAATAATAAAGTATTACTGTTATTTGTTTTTCAGGGTTTGTATCATTTGATAACCCAGCGAGCGCTCAGGCAGCCATACAAGCAATGAATGGTTTCCAGATTGGCATGAAGAGGTTGAAGGTGCAATTAAAAAGGCCCAAGGATGCAAATAGGCCATACTAACCCTGGCCCAACGAGCCAGAAACGCGCACCCAGCCAATAGTATACTAACCACATAAACTTTAATTAAAAAAAAAATACATATACATACATTATATTTAAAGAAAAAAGTATATAAAGAATTTATATATTGATGGATCATGTCCGGTGCCCACCATTCGGCCGCATCGCCCGCAATTTTATTCGAGAAATTCCAAATGGGCTGTGATTAAATAACAAATCAGTGTTTGATTGTACAGGCCGTTTTGTCTTCTCGTTTGTGAAATGTATTACTATTTTCAGACGTCTACTCTAATTATATACGTTGTAAGTATTGTGTATGTTAATCTGTAATCTGAATTATTGTGAGCGATGTATATGCCTATGTAGATGCCAAAGTTAGTCTGGGCATGGTCCTTGTGATGCTAGTCACATATTTATTATATACACATGATATAAGGCTCGGAGTCCGCACTTGGGGCTTAAATATCCCAAACGTAAGAGCCATCACATATTTATATTAAAAATTAATATATATTTAAACAATACCTATACAAAATAGGATAATATTTCTACTAAAATTTAAGTAACATAATCTTTACAAAGTACCAACTATATATTAATCTGTAAATTTATTAGGTCGTAGAGAGTAGATTAGTTGATAAATAAAATTGAAGAAAATTAAAAGGAAGAGAAGTGACGACGAAGTTGTAGAGAGAGTGGTCAAAATTATACCATTCGGAGGTGTAATCATTATCGATTTTAGAACAATGCGTTCACAGTTTATGAATTTTATCTAATATGTAAGTTTATATGATATCAAAATGCAAGTTGTGCGTTAAATTTCGCCAAAAAATAGTTGTTGAGAATTAGTTGACGCTTCGCGCAGGGCCTCGCCAGGCTCCAACAGGCCGGGATGTGTATAGGAGTGAGCTTTCTCGTACTCGGCTGGGCCACTCTAGTCAAATTATTCAGCCAATGGCTGCAGTTAGTTAATATAACTAGAATTAATTTAGCTATAAGACATGGCCGGGATCTTCATTCCAACAATTCACGACGCCTTTTCTTCAACCTACTATGATAGACGAAACGAATTACCGAAAAATTAAGAACCTCTGCACACATTCAAATTAATGTACAAAAAATTATATATATATATTTAAATGGAAAAATAAACCGAAAATCAAACGCGCGTATTTTTGAATAAACTTAAATGTAACAACTATTTAGTTAGGTTAATTGATGTGTGTGGTGTTGAGAATATTTAAATTTAAAACAAAAAATATTTTTATATCTACTGTAGAAGTTGAATTAAATGCGTGAATCGTGTGAAGTGTTGAAGCGGAGAACCTTTCTATTTAGTAACATATACATATAATATATAATATTTATTGAATATCTGATATATTTAAGTATATTTTCAATTTCTTATTTTTATTTGTTGCGTTTTGGCTGAGATACGTTTGTGCAATATATTTAATGAAAAACATACACAGATCGACTGATAACAGTAAGATGCTACTTTACAACATGTAAAAACGTACGATCATTTTTTGAAAAATTAACAGACATAGTAGTTTAAAATGGTGATTTATAGCACAAGGCAAAAAATTTCGTTACAAGCCAAAATTATATAATAACTTTTTTTCAACTGCGTTTCGATTCTAAATAATTTTATTTCAGAGAGGTGCTAGAAAATAACTCACTACCATTCTGGTAAGCCATGTAAAAGAAATTGGTGAAACAAAATTTTAAAACAATACGATCTATCATTTTTGGATTTCACTTAACATTAATAAGATTACCATTATACTGGCGTACAAGACTACCTTTAAAAATTAGAAATTGCAGCGGGATCATCTTATTCCCATTGTACTACAAAAAAAAATAGGAACGTATGAAAATTGCACCTCGTCTTGTATGCAGGTCGTCTTATACGATGGTATACCTGGTAATTAAATTGGTGAGGAATTTTTGTGTACACATTTTGTAACATCCAATCAAATTGGTGAAATTTTCAAACGGCTAACTATCATCCTGCTGTGTATTTTTAACTTTTAAAGATTTCAAAAACCCACCCAAGACCAAAATCTTTGGATATTTGTCTCACATTTGGTCAAATGCTATGTATTAAAGAACGAAATATGAGAAGTCATTGATAAAGATAACAAATATTCAGCGCGTTTTTTATTTGGAAAACTTTTGAAAATACCACCTAGAATTACCCCACATTTAGAATCGGGTATAAACAAAAAATCTTTCAAATTGTAATGGGTTGCTTCAACAAAATAAGAAAATTCTGTTTTTTAATGAGATATTCTTGTCCTCAATTACAACGTTTTCTTCACATCCATCGTTTTCTTGTTATGACCTATGCATCAAACGAAAAAGATTCAAGGATTCTTATAGAGAATATAAAGAAAAAATATCTCTACCCATACAAATACTATTCGAATAAAATTAATTGGGATAATATTTAAATGATAAATGCTAAAATCTTTAATGGGCTGTAAGACCACTTGGAGGTGGAGGGAAAAGCCAGTTTTGAAAAATTTCAATGGGTAAAGCACTATATCAATTACATAATTATGTGCCTCGAATGTAGCGAGTACCAAACTTTTGATGCAAATCACAAAATGCATTGTGAAGCAGTCAACCGGTAACCAATATAATTTTGGCAATCTTATTAAACAAAAAAAAATTTTTAATTGCTTGAATAAAATCACGTAGTACAAAAGCAATGCTTTTATCTTGAACATCATTCGAGCAGTAATTGATTTTTTGAAAAACTTACCCGATAAAAAATGCTAGTTTACACTAGCAAATGTGTGCACAAAATAATCTTTTCTTCATAATTAACACTCAACCAACTTTTATCGTTGTGTTAAGAAAAGTAATGTCAAAGATTGACACATTGTTGTTTGATTTTTATGTTTACTTTTTTCATTTTTCATGGCTTTGCATGATTATAACCAAAACTACTAAAAATTCTGGCTAGTTTGTCTGAAAAAAAGTTATTTTAACTTTAAATTTTGACGCAACATTTTTGGCCTTCTGATACAAATTACGCCAATAATTTTAGAGTATTAAAATAGTTATTTATATAATTGTAGTTAGTAGCATTCCACGCTTGCTAATGGTAATGACATTCCTCAGCGCTGGAAGTAAATATTTATAGAATATAACGTACTAGGTTCTTGGGCAACTCGCAGCCTTTGAACTCTTATATAAGTATAATGAAAGAAATCTAGTCTAATCTAAAAAAAAAACATTCTTTTTAATAATAATGGTCTCCCCAATCAGACACGAGCGGATAATAATCAACGCAGCGAAGTGATCTAGGATACAGGGTATGTTTTTGCAATTATTTGTGTCACTGTTTCTCATCGTGAGAGGGCGGTCATCGTGTTTCTATTTAGTGTATGTGTTCATAGTCCGCGTACGCAGCGGGTCGCACCCTCGCTAAAAAATCTCCATCTCTCATCACCCATGCTGTATATATATTGGGGTCCATTTTTTGATCGCACCATTTTATACAAAAAAAAAATTTAAAATACCATTGAAAATAACGCTCCTCGCGTGTCAAACATGCGATTAGCCCCTCGAAATTTAATTTATCAAAAAAAAAAAAATCAGTTCGAATTACCATCCGCAAACCACTCAAACGCCTGTCCAATTTATTTGTTTTAATTCCCAAGGAATAACAAGGAAATTTTTCGACAATAATGTCTTGTAAATTTGTCTTCAGATGATTTATTTTTTGGCGTTTAATTTGTTTGCGGATTTTAATGATGCTAATTTTGTCGCTTCATAAAATATCATTTATTAAGTTGATGTGAAAAATAAAGGGCCTTTTCGTAGAGGCGCTAGATTTTCATCAACATATATTTTAGCTACGAGGTAGGATAGGGTAGTAAAATAATCATTATTTATTATATAATTATATAAAAATTAATAAAAGAACAAAAAAACGTATGGCGTAAAAAAATGTAAAAAAAAATTATTGAAATAAAAATTAAAAGATGGTGTACTCATACTCATATGCTTGATGACTAAATTTTGATAGAATATATATTTAATATTATGAAAATACCTAATCTATATAATACCTACGCATAAATCTAGTCTGATATCTTGCCAATTCTTTAATTTTTTATTTAACCCAACATTTTTATGCTGGGACCAAACTTATTGTTTTGGACAGATGTGTTGGATCATTATCTAGTCAGGAGTCCATGTGATTTTGGTGATTGTTCAAATTCAAACGAACATCACCCAAGATATGTAATATAGTGTTATATATCAAACCATTATTGCTATGTTATTATTTATTTTTTTAATTTATTATTAGTGTTAGAGCTTTCTCGAATATTCCCGGCACCTAGTAGAAAAAGGTGTCCTGGAATGTTGCTACGCTTGTATACAGTATTAAGCGGTCCGCTGTAGGATATACGCAGGACTCGGGTGCGAGTACCCAATTATCAATATTGGAAATCCATCAATTAATTAAGATAATCCAAGCCATACTCTGTTGCATGTGTCAGTTTTATTACATTTTACACAAAATTATTATATAAAAAATAAATTATTACATAATATATTATTATATTATATATAGATAGTAGATAAATTAAATTAAACAAAAAAAATATTTATAACCGGCTAAACTTGTAATACGATAATGTAAAAACATATGAGTAAATTAGAATACAAATGAATGCGTGAACTTTCTATCCACATATGAAATTTACCTTTATTTTTACATTAATTTACATACATTGCCAATTACTGCAAAAAACCTTTTTCTCATACGAAATATTTTTTATTATTGTAATTAAACAAGTTTAAAAATATTATCAGAATCTTTTACTATATATATTTATGTAAGTTATATAAAATATTAAACCATAACATCTGGATTTTGACATGACACTCTGAGCACATTTTTCCACAAATGCTCAATCGATCTTAAAAACTCGAGAATTTAAAAAGCAAAAAAAAGTTTACACAATTACATAATCTTATTATCTGAATCCTTTTTAAATTTTTGTCATGTCTCTGTAAGTATTATATATCTTTCATTGCCCAAATAAATCCAATTCAAAATATATTTATTACGGTTTTACATGTACCTATATAAACTAGTTAAATGATAATACAGTATATATATTACGTATTCACATATGACATAATTGGTTTGGATTTATTTTGGAACGCTATCCAGTTTATATGAAACTTTATAAAAGAATTATAAATTAATAAAGTTAAATATAATGCATATCCAGATCTTGTTTGATTATTTTTTCTATTTGATCCAACTCATATGTTTAATTGTAGTATTTTTAGACTTAAATATTTAATTTTATATAAACTGTACATTACTCTGTAAGAATAATATTTGAATTTTAAAACACGACCTCTTGCATTTCCCACATCAGCATCATTTTCACAGGCCCATCATACAAAATATCACACAACACTTAAACACACATTTAAAAAAATATATTTTTTATCTAAAATTATTACAATTTTTTCGAATACAAGGTAAGCTATTAAATAAACTTAAAGTGTACTTGTGACAACGAGAGGTGAGTATCATCTAAAATAGGAGTAATGCGAAATAGCTTGGATAATGTCACTATTCACATTAAAAATGAAGAACAAGAAATATATGCATCGCCTACAAAATTTATAATTTAAAAAAATGTTATGCTTACCTCTCATTGGCCCGACTATATAATGATTATGTTTATTGTGTTAAAAAATAAAGCATTTTAGAAGGGTCAGACAAAAGAAATTTAAATAAAAATGAAGGTAAGATATCAAATAAAATTTTAAAATATGTAAATATTATTACAATATAAGATGAACGATTTGTCTTTTGAATAAAATAAAAACATCCAAAGATCTATAAACATTGTATTGTATGGCTTTACACTCCTTGTGTATATTATAATATAATCCTATTAGTTTTGTTTTCTTCTCTCCAATTTCTTACTCCGAGTGATCTCAAGTCGTTTTCCACTTCTTCTATCCATCTACTCTTTGGCCTTCCTCTTTTTCTAACATTGCTTGGTTTCCAATCCGTTATTGTCTTTAGCCATCCATCTTTTTTTGTCCTCCATATATGTCCTAGCCATCTAATCCGTGTAGCTTTTATAATATTCACAACATCATTTTCTAGAATTTCGTATATTTCTTCATTTGTCCTCCTTCTTATTTCATTGTTTTCGGTTTTAACTGGGCCTAGGATACTTCTCATTATTTTCCTTTCTAGAACTCTTATTTTGCGCTGTTCTTTCTGTGTTAGTGATAATGTTTCCGCCGCATAGGTTATAATAGGTCTCACCATAGTTTTGTAAACCATTATCTTAGTCCTGTGAGTTATGTTTTTACTTTTGAATACTTTATTATGCGCATAGTACGCTCTGTTTGCTGCCTGTAATTTTTCTTGTATCTCATAACTTTTATTATTGTCCCTGTTTATCTGTAAACCTAGGTATTTAAAGTTTTGTACCTCTTCGAACTCATATTTGTCTATTTTAATTTTTTCACCTTTGTAACTACTTCCTATTCTTACTATTTTCGTCTTTTCAATGTTTATTTCCAGACCCATCTCTTTACCTTCCTTAACCATTTCTATTAAGATGTTTTCTAGTAGTTTCCTTTGCTTTGAGATCACAACAACGTCATCAGCATATGCTATAATCTGTGCACCACTAGTTCTTAATGTTCCTTTTTTGTTTATTTTTCTTAATGTATATTCCAATGCCAGATTAAACAGTGTGGCCGATAACGCATCGCCTTGACGTACCCCTTTGTTGAAATCAAATTTGTTAGTTTTTCCATATTCTGTTAAGACTGTTGCTGATGTTTTGCTGAGTGTCAAGCTGATTAGATTACACAGTTTCTTTGGTATGTTTAGTTCTTGTAATGCTTCAATAAGTTTTTTTCTCTTGAGTGTGTCAAAGGCTCCTTTGAAATCAATAAACAAAAGGTCTAAATGCATGTTAAATTCATATGCTTTCTCAATTATTTGTTTGACCAGGTGTATTGCGTCTGTTGTCGATTTTCCTCCTACAAAACCACATTGGTATTCCCCTATTATTTCTTTGGAATAATCTATAAGTCTATTCTGGATTAACTTTGATAGTATCTTGTATCCGTTGTTCAGCAACGTAATACCTCTGTAGTTTTGGCATTGTTTTTGATCTCCTTTCTTATGTATAGTAATAATCA
>JARJDX010070935.1:0-11065 GCA_030264735.1 Gymnusa sp. GC000175 | reverse complement strand
GGCGGCATTCCGCGGGTGATATAAATTTTAAAACCGGTAGCTTCGGTCTCGTTCGAAACGCGCCTTTATACCTTTAGACACATGCTGCTGATGCTGCTTACCAGCTAAGGAATAAAAAAAGGACGAACGAAACTAATTACCTTCAGTATATTACATATAAATTAATACTCTTTCAAAAAATGCTTTCGACGATTGTGCTGTAAGATATATTGGACAACCATAATAAGACATTTTTAATTAAAAAATATGTATAATCTTGATGTTCTTAGTAAATTCCAATTCCATCACAAAATAAAAAAAAATGGAGGTGTGGTCACCACACGACTTTCATTTACTAATTTAAAACATAACTGTTACTTTTATTAGAAACATAACTATATTTTATTAATTATCAGCTATTTAGGTTGGCAGTATGTCTCTGCAACTTCATTTTGTTGTGAAATATACGTTGGCAATAACTCCGATAGTGACTCGACTTTTGAATGAAATACAACCTATTTCATTAATTTTTAGCTGATTACATTATAATGACAGTATGTCTCTTCTAATTGATGGAAATAAATTCAATAAAACGTTCTTTAGCAATTCTTAAAATGTTAAATTTCCAGCAGAAATATACATTTATCAAAAATTCTCAATTCAGCAATTACTGATCACCACCTGGTACTCGCAAAAAATGAAAAACGGAACGCAATACGTAAAACTAGAATCAACATAGAATTGCTATGTAATGAAACAACGATATACCTTCACCAACAAATATTAGGGCAAAACTGAATTCAACTCAAAATCGATAGTGACGCGTTCTGAAAAAAAAACAAATCGACCATTCCAACCTCCTTCTTACCCTTCCCCTCTAGTTTGACAAGTCGTAGCGTAAGTCCTCGACGGGTCAGCTAGGTTCTTTGTCCGGTCCGCTAGTCTGGTGGTCGCAGCGTAAGTCCTTGGTTCCAGGCTGGTATTCTACTCCCACCGTAACCCTTACCGTCCCCAACAACCTGACATTTGCAGCGTAAATCTTAGGCGTGTCATCTGGTGTTTTTGTTCTAAGAGCTTCTTTAGCAGTCCATCTACCACCATGCTCCTCAGCAGAGGAAAGAGTATATCTTCCTATAGGCCCCTGCTTATACGCAGATTTTTTTATCATTTATGTTGGGGATAGAAATTCTGATTTTAAGCATCGAGTCAATTCAGCGAATATACTAATAGAAGTTATATTAAGATACCAGGATACTGTATATATAACACTAATCACCCGGATGGTACTGCACATGGAGGTACAGCCATAATTATCAAGAGAAACATTAAACACCTCCAAACAAAACACTTTCAACAAGACTATCTTCAAGCTACAAACACATAATAGAGGATAGAATAAACATGCTAACCGTGTATGCAGTGTACGGCCCTACAAAACACAATAATTAAAAAGAACAATACGATGGGTTTTTTAAACAACTTGGTAACAGATTCATTGCAGGAGGAGACTACAATGCTAAACATGCAACATGGGGACCTAGGATAAATAGCACCAAAGGAAAAGAACTATATAAAGCAATGCTGGCTAATAATTTACAATGTGCATCTACAGGGCAACCAACATATTGGCCAACTGATAGAAACAAAATACCGGATNAATCATGTCATGAATTATCCTCGCACCACTCGCCACTTATTATGCAATTACACTCAAATGTAATATACAAACAAAAACAGCCTTCGTTGTACAGCAGTAAACCAAACTGGCACAACTTCAGGTAGCAACTAGATAAACTCCTTCATTTAGATGTCAATCTAAAATCAAGGGAAAACTTAGACCTAGCAGTGGAACATCTAACAAGAGCCATCCAAACTGCAGCATGAAATGCTACACCTGATCAAAAAGAAAGAGAAATAAGAAATACATGCCCTATGACAGTATCCCAGAATCTTACTTGAAATATGGGGATATATCCCAAAAGCTGGCGAAAAGCTATCGTAATCCCTCTGCTGGAAAGTCCCTTATCTCCTTTAAGCTACCGCCCTATCTCTCTTACCTATTCATTGAGCAAGATTTTAGAAAGAAAAAAGGTCATCAACCGTCCAGTTTGGTGTTGCAGTTGCTGAGTGTAGACTAACGGTCTACTGGCACGCCACCAGGTGGGTTTCCGAAAATTTTATTCCACTGTTAACCAGCTGGTCCATCTAGAATACGACGTTCAGGATGCATTTCTTCCCGGACAACACCTTTTAGCGGTGTTTTTCGATCTGAAAAAGGCTATGACATGACCTGCAAGCTCAGTATTCCAGAGAAGCTACAAGTATGGGCAATAAGAGGCTGTCTGCTCATCTTTATCTGATCGTTTATGTCAGATCGCAGATTTAAAGTTCGGGTCGGGGACGTTCATTTTGAAATTTATCCATTGAATACGCCATCTCACAGGGATCGACACGGTCGTCGCGGAAGCCAAAGCAAAGGGGTATCATTTATTCACTTCAAAAACCTCCTGCGTTCATTTTTGCAAACTGCGGAAATCGCATAGAGATCCCCGCCTCTTTATTGAGGAATCACCTATTCGTTCCGACAACGCAGTAAGATTTCTAGGACAAAGGTTCGACATGACACATTCCATAGAAGATTTTGCCACGAGAAATAAAAAAGCTCTTAGCGTCATAAAGTGCATGAACTACATCAACTGGCGGCAGATAGGGTGGTTCTGATGCGACTTTCAACCTCCCTGGTGCTGGTGGACTAGTTCCACGATAAGCGTGTGTTATGAGTCCGGTGTTCCTCTACTTCGTTATCGGAGAAAGAAGTTTCGTCCTAACTATGTATCAAGAACCTGAGCACTACTAATATAAATAAATCACGAGCTTGTTCGACTTTATCCTCAAGAAGCAGTTTATTAAAGCCAACCAACCGTTAGTAGGCCACTTAGAATCCGAGCGCGGGAATATCTCGAGAACTTGAATATCAAATTGCCACTGTCACTGACACAAATGTCACTGTCAAGGTGACAATGACTTGCGCGCCATCCCCGCTAGCCAGTGTCTACATAGCAGAACTTAATACCAATATCTTTAAATATCAAGGTATATTCCTCGTGTGTTCCGATTTCCTGAGTGCGATTCAAAGCATCTCAAACATCTTTACTGTCAATCCATAAGTTTGAATTTGTGGACCCCTGGGCATATCACTAGTAGAGGAAATGAGCCATCGAAAGTTCGACCAAGCTTGCGGCAACTCGCGATGAGGTCGACTTTCTGCCAATCAGGCAATGTCATTGCGGTATGGTAGAGGGAATGGGATGACTTTACAACAAGTTTAAAAAAGTAAACCGTTAATCCATGGTCTTCAGCGGTCGCTCTTACAAGAAGAGAGGGTGTGGTGCTCACCCGTATACAAGTGGGCCACACCAATCTTACCTCTTAACCCCTTCGTTTGGGCGAAGCGCCACCGAATTACCAAATATGTGAAGAAAGGATAATGGTAAAACACATCATCTAAGCACTTTCTTATTCTAGCGGTCCCAATTCTAAAATTCTTCTAGGGCACCTATTTCCATTTAATACCTTGCATTTGTTTGGCTTGCTTCGATCGCATATTTTCGCGCCGTATATCGTAATGGATAGGATAAGATTCTTATTGATATATATCTCTTTTCCACAGAATTGAGTTGAGTGCTCCGATAACCTTTATTCTTTCCTGAACTTTATCATTACTTTTTCTGTGATTTTTTTAAATTATTCTTAAATATTGGCATTTTTTTATGCCTTTTATCCCATCGTTGTCCAACGTTGGGTCTGTACATATACCGATACCTAGGTAACTCAAGCTCGCTCAAGCATTTTATAATTTTGTAGATTGGATAGTTTTGAACTTTCGCGATTACTACCCTCATCTGCGCAGTAAAGGGTAATGTTTTGAGGAAATAATGCCAAAATTAATTTTTTCCAATCGTTCCACTAGAAAATCAAAATTGTGTGTGTGTGTATAACATTTCTTTTTCTTTTTCGTTTCTAAGCAACATTTATATTGAAATTATTCCCATAAAGTTGCACACACATAGTGTAATTAAAATGAGCTGACAATTAATGAAATATGGTTATATAGGTATAATACAAAAGTGACAGATGTCACTATGGAAATAAAGTTGCAGAGACATACTGACAATCTAATTAGCTGATAATTAATGAAATATAGTTATGTTTCTATTAAAATTAACGGATATGTTGCAAATTGGTAAATGAGAGTCGTGAGGTGACCACATTTCCATTTTAGCATCGCAATGAGTTAATCTTATTCACATCTTGTTAATTCAGGTATCTAAATTTTTTTTTACCTTTTTAAAGACTGTCGGCCTTTTAACCTGATCAGTTTGAAGATATATGTAAAACCCATTGTTGTTGGTTTCTTCTTTTGATTAACTCTGTCCATCTTCTAAAAGATGCGCTGAACCCAATCTTGAGCGAAGATACAACTTATTAGTTGTTCTTACAGTTGATAGCTTTCCGGCCTTCGAACTTCGAGATCCGCTGATGTTTCGATCGATATTGTCACCATTTAAAAAAAAATGATTAATTTTTATCACTACTTCTTGTTTTATCCCCTGTTTGCACTTCTATGTTCTTCCTTTGATTTATCGTCTTTCGTTTGGAGAGCTGTTAAGTACAGATTTTTTGTTCTTTCTTTTTTTCGTGGTTCCACTAGTCTGGTTTATTTTGTTACTGACAAGTGCTAAAAGACTTTGCTGCTTTCGAAATGCTTGATTTTATATGACTTTTTCTCTGTTGTTAGTTCGGCTTGGAACAATTTATGATCACGCCTTCTGCAAAATATGTACCTCGTGTTATCGTTTTCAAAGCCTTTAAGTTTTATTTATTGTCGTTACGTTTTATAATCGTTTTATGTTGCTGGGTTGGTGTTTAATTTACTTGCTATTTATGGAATGTATATTTTAGCTTCGACTTAGCGGTGATCGAGTTTAACTCTAACATCTTGTACCTTTACACTCGACTACTCGACTGTTATCTAACAAAGAAATTTATGGTCAATAATTGATTATAGTTGTCTAGTAAATTGAGATTATGTATACTTATGGATATTCTTGTGGGAGAAAGGTGTTTTTTATTTTTAGGTTGTATCGATTACAACTATTTATTAATCCCTGGCCGTGATTATTAACTAGCAATAACCCCTTTGAAAAATCTAAAATTTGGGCCGAGTACAGATTTCAAAAACGTAAAACATGCGGGTTACGGATTAGGTGCGGGTTTACAACGCAAGCAATGCGGTTTGGTGCTTTCTTATTTTGATTTCTTGTTTTGTAAACAAACACATGTTTAATTAACGGATCGGGTCTATAGAGTGCGGATGTGATGGTCCAGAAAAATGAGAGAGTTGTGTCGGGTACGGGTTGAGATGCAAGCGGTTCAAGGGTCGGGTGCGATAAAATTATGGGAAAGTACGGTTCCAGAAAACTGCACCAAGCAATCCCATAATACAGTGGCATTATCTTTACCTTATCACTCACCATCACTCATAATTTTCATGGCAGAACCAGGCAATAAGAATAATGAAAATCCCAACAAATACACAACCAACTCACAGCTTTGTACATTTACGTTAAGTTTATATTTTTCTATATACATGCAAATGAATTGGTTAAATTTTTCAGATAAAAATAATTGCTAGTTTGCACAACCGTGCATTCCTATTTATCTACTTTTCTAATGAAAATATGTGTATTATTCATCAAGGATGTTCTAATTAGAATGCTAGTAATTATTGGTGTTAAAACAGTTGTATTAAAAATAAATATATTATTATGTTATGTGCAACAAGGAAAAAAACCTTCTCGAATGTACGATACCGCACATGACCTAAGAATACAAGGGGCCTCCTAATCCCACGGACTAAAATGTAAACTTTTTTTCGCAATCACAACATTTTGCTAACACAATGTGCTATAAATATAATAATGTAGAAGTGGTTTATATGTATCGCAAGTAATGAACATTTTCAGTTCTCTAAAAAGTTATTCATTATCACGATTGTACTTAAGTCGATTATCAATGATGTTTATAGAAAACAAAGTAGTTTATTATTAAAATTACGAAATCTGCGATAAATACATTCGCGATACAAAGTCAACGCGAAAAAAATTTAACTTTAGATCTTAAGATGCTCCCTGCAATGGCGAGCGAAACGTTGGCAACAACCAAGAAAAATACACGATAAACCCGAAAGTAAGAAACATCGATTCAAGTCGTAAAAGCTTACATTCTAAATGCAGAATTATTCTTTATAAAAACTTATTCTTCTATTAGGTCCTTTAAAAAAATTGCTTTCGTACCTACTGCATAATTCAATTTAAAATAAATTTATTTAAAATTTAAAAATTGCACAACTCTATTATGTAATCAATTAAGTGATTTGACATTATAAAAACTTGAAAGCAAACATGATTTAAATCGATTAGTGATTTATACCTATACAGGGTGAATATAAAATACAAAGTTTTTCGCCAAAACAGATAAATTTGAAATTTGGGGGATAAAATATTGTAGTGTTGCATAAAAAAATGGTGGTGTGGCCACCACACGACTTTCATTTACGAATTTAAAACATTCCGTTAGGTTGGCAGTATGTCTTGGTAACTTCATTTTGTAGAGAAATGTATGTTGGCAATAACTCCGATAGTGACATCTATCACTTTTGAACTTTATATAACCTATTTCATTAGTTGTCAGCTGGTTATAATGACAGTATTTTTCTGCTATTTAATGGGAATAAATTGAGTAAAATGTTTCTTAGCAACGAACAATGATAAATGATAAGAACAAAATTTGTTACAAAATTAATTCTAAACACTTTTGTACACTATTTTTTTCCATAAAAATGATTTATGAAATATTTGCAAAAAAACTAAAAACCTAACCAATAAACTACCACTTTCGGTGTGGATTTCAGCCGAAAGTCACTGAGACAGACACACGCAAAAATCTCGATTTCGTAAATTTTCGCGATTACTATAATTTCACTCAACTTCGTAAATGAAAGTAATTGAAGAAAATGTCGAAAAAGTGTAAAATAATAAAATAAAAGAAAAACAGAACAAAATTATTACCTTTTGTCTTCGTCTATTTTTTTAGTGTTCTTAAGGAAAAATTAACAAAATGTATATTGTAAGTTTTCTTACTTTCGGGTTTAAGTCGCGTATTTTTATTGGTTGTTGCCAACGTTTCGCTCGCCGTTGCAGGGGGCATTCTCAAGGCGGAAAAGTCCGATGACTGAAGACCTTGTTCGAGTGTGTATGCCTATATATTCTTGGATGCGATCTACAAAGTGTTTGGAGTTTTTGATAAAAGATGATGATTTTCCCACAAAAGGCAATAAAATGTTTGCCAAATATTTTGCGATTTTGTGCGTTGGGGAATTTATTGCACTGACAATTGGCCTGATCCTACCTTGTTTGGGCCAATCAGGTCAATTGTCAGTGCAATAAATTCCCTATCTTTTTTCTCCATCAAGTTGGCGGGTAAAGCCTTATGACAAGAAATATTTAGGTCCACGCGCACAAAGTAAAAGGTATAGCTATTTTAGAATAAAAAATGAAATTTTATATTTTAATAGTGATATTTTTGAAATGTAGGTGATCGTTTATAATAATTTTTGAAATTTAAATAATAAAAAACATACTTTCGATCAATATAATAAAGGATGTACATATAATTTTTGCATTAAAACTAAAAACTGTTTCTAATATAAAAAAAATATAATAATGATGTATAACACAAACATTGAGTAGGTAGGCACATATGTATGGCCTAAAAATGTGTAAAAAGCGCAAAAATCAATTATACAGCAATATCACTAATTAAAAAAGGTAGAGTGGAGACAATAATCATTAAAGATAACAAAAAGAGTAAAACAGTTATTAAGGTATTAAGGTATTTTGACGAATTAAGCACATTTATATAAGTAATTTTAGTTACGTTACAAGGAGGTGATCTGGCTCAGCTTGTGGACGTGATTATTGGCGATTCAAGCTGGCGGAGAAACCTGTACCTTTTCCGTAGTGGGTACTTTATTTAATTCGTAAGTGTTTACATATTTAAACGATATTTACAAATTCACCAAGCATTAAAAAACGCCACAGAAAAACACACAAAAAAAGCACCAAGTTACTATTATTATAATCTGTCATAATTTACCCATTTAGAGCAATAAAATAGGGGGGGGGGAAATTAATTTGAATCGCCTATAGCAAAAAAAAAGTAAAAGATCCGCGTACGAGTATACTAAACACAAAATAGCGTTGTCGGGTGTAGGAAATAAGCGTAAATAAAGAGAGAACGAAGAGATAAAAAGATTGGTGGTAAATGGAGACCGAGAGCAAATTGTTTTAGGAGATAGAGAATACCTAAATAAGCCGGCAGAAAGAAAAATAATGTATGGCGTAAAAGGCAAGATAAAAAAAAAGACAAAAAAATTAAAGTGCTGATGCAGAAAATATGAGAAAATAATGAAGAATTTAAAAAGTTAAAAAAGGAATATGAGATACAGGAAGAAAAGTGGGTCAAGAAAAAAAGTAATAACCCATATACAGAGTTGAGTGATAGAATTAAAAGTTGAAAAAGAGGAAAAAAAAACATCGTAATAAAATTAGAAGGAAAAAAGTATGGATTCTTTTTCATTAAATTACATTCATTGGTTATGAAAATGCTCGAAACGTTGCCAACCTTAAAATAAAGTACCGTTTCTCAAATTTAAAAAACTACATAAGTTGGTGGTATGTTCTAGCCCTAATTTGATTACAATTTAGAATGTTAAAATTACATTTTTTAACAGTATATAATTATAAAGATCAAATTTAATATTTTAATGATTAATTATATTTTTATAAAGATCAAACATGTTTTTTTTAAGTTGACTTACATTATTTTTAAAAGATCATTAACATATTTTTAAAGATCAAAACTAATTTTGATATAAATATTATAATATCTAACAACGGTTTTCAAAAGATCATTTCAATTTAATTATACAGGGTGGACAAAAAGTCTGGGAACGGTCAAATACATTGAGAAATATACTTCCATTAAATAAAAAAAAACACAAAAATCGCGTGTTTAATAGTTTTTAAAAATCCATTTATTTACGCTAAATTAAAGTGTCCTAAGTCCCCCTTGTAGATGGAAAGGGGGACAACTTTTAATTTTAAATAGAACCCCCAATTTTAATTGCTAATTTAGGTTTTACGGTAAAATATACATAACTTTTACCTAAAACACTTTTTTGTTATCATAATAGGTGGCACTGTAATCGTTGAGAATATCCACCTTCACTGATTACGAAAAATTGTTAGTAAAATTTATAATTTTTTTTTGCGATTACAGCGCCACTTAAGATAAAAGAGTGTTTTAAATAAAAGTTATGAATTTTTTTACAGTAGATTCCGTATCTGTAAAAAATGTGGGGGTTTCCATTTAAAATAAAAAGTTGCCCCCACTTCAATCTATAAGGGAAAAAGTGGGAACCTTTGCTATTTAAATAGCGTTTAAAAAAAATAAATTATTATTTGTTTTTTAATTGGAAGTGTATTTTTCAAGATATTTGACCCAGTTTTTTTGTCCTCCCGATATATCGGTTAAATGCATATCTTTTTTATTACAAAATATTTACACAAAAAAATTTGATAATTTTTAAACTCGGAATAGATGGTAATGTGCGTTATAAAATGGCATTTTTTTATTAATTTTGAACAAAAATTTATTAAAAAATGGGTTATGAAGCGATCTGCATGTTTCTTTCTCTAAATTTTTGATAATAACGTTATTTTTTTGTTTGTAATTAAAAACAATTTTGACCTGACGACAACAACAATTTTCACTCGCCATTGCAGGGAGCATTCTTAAGTCGGAAAAGTCTGATTACTAAAGACCTTGTTCGAGTATATATGCCTATATGGTACAAAAAGGTAATAAATTAATGATGATTTCCAGGTACTTGAAATTTCCAAAAACATGCTCTCGATTTAAGTTAAGGGGAATATTATGAATCCAAATCGCCACGCATACTTTGCGCTTCTTATAATGAAAGATTATAGATAATTACTTAATATAATTGAAATCAATTTGATGAAAGAATGTTCGGCCAGCGCAAAGCCGCTAATGTGCTTAAAACGTACCGCCCGTTGATGCCCTATTATGCGTGTCTTAATTTGTCGTTTGGTCTCGCTAAAATATTTTAAACTCCAATAAAGACAATTTACTTAAGTAATTCCCGGATTTTAAAGATGAATTTTGTCCTTAACACCGCTTGTTAAGTTAGAATATTCGAGTCCGATTTGAAAATTATATTTATGTAAAATTCGTCCAATTTTGTCCGCACAAAAAGGCAAAGAAATAAGTGGTTTGTTCGCGCGGCTTTTGATTTTTACTGATGACTTCACACTAAATATATAGATTTTAACATTTATTTACCAAGTAGGCAAAAATTTACTAATCGCGAAAATTTTTTAAATCTAGTATAAACAACTAGTGTACAGTGCGTTTATTTTTTAACTGTGGCCATAGGAATTTGCTTGTTAAAAATTATTGGATCGAATTGTTGGGATCACTTTAAGTCATTTAACTTTTTTATATTTTGAATCACAGAATTGACGGGTCGCCGAGTTGACCGTCGTTGTGTTGGCTCTCGCCTAGTTGAACGTTTCCCTTTGTAACAGGTATTTTTAAATAGTCTTTGCATTATGTTTATGTAAAATTCGTCCAATTTTGTCCGTGCAGTTTGGTAGGTGTGGAAAAATAGTTAAAAGAAACAGGGGGTCCATTTGTTTGTTTTTGTTTAGAATAAAATAATACGAGAAACAAAAATTTGAACAAAAACTACTGTTTGGGAATGAAATTGCAGGTTCTTTTCGCAACATGAAATGTACGTACTCTCTATAGAAAAGAAAAACTGGAACAAGCTGCAAATAAAGTTTTTAAATTTTGCATCGCTGAATTGACGGGTCGCCGAGTTGACCGTCGTTGTGTTGGCTATCGCCGAGTTGACCGTTTCTCCCTTGTAACAGTTCTT